>MU225485.1:2194605-2230153 GCA_018584345.1 Thuja plicata
AAAATTCTCATCAATCTTAACATGTGTGCTTTCAATTATCTTCTTTGATCTTAAGTTGAAACATCTGTAAGCTTTGCTTTTTGTAGAGTAACCAAGAAAAATACCTTCATCACTTCTAGCATCAAACATGCCAATACTGTCGCTGTCAAATATTCTGAAGTATTTTACTGCAGGTACATTACCAAACCATAGTTCATAGGGTGTCTTGTCCACACCTAGTCTCAATTGAGTTCTATTGATGGTATACACTGTTGTGTTCACTGCATCTCTCCAATAGGTGTATTCCACTTTTCCTTCAATCATCATGGTGCGTGCTATATCCAATATAATACTATTCCTCCTTTCTGCAATTCCATTTTTATGAGGTGTTCTAGGGGAACTCAACTACCTTTTTATTCCATGTTCTTCACAGTAGTCATAAAAATGGTCAGAGGTGAATTCTCCTTCTCTATCTTATCTTAAATATTTTAGTTTTAGTCCAGATTCATTCTCAACTTTGGCTTTGAATATTTTGAAATTCTCAAAGGCTTCTGACTTCTCTTTTAAGAAAGCAACCCACATCATCCTAGAGAAATCATCAACAAATAGAATAAAGTACCTTTCACCATAGTATGATCTTGTTTGAGTAGGACCACATAAATCTGTATGCACTAAGTCCAACTTGTTTTCAGCTGAGGTCTGCTTGCTTCTGAATGAACTCCTTGCAAGTTTACCCATAACACATTCCTTGCATATTGTGTCAACTGGTCTTGCAATTCTTGGTAGGTCTCTAACTTCCTTGACATTACTGATCTTTACTATATTGTCAAAATTGATATGACATAATCTCTTGTGCCATAACCAACTGTCATCTAATTTTGCAACAAAGCAACTTACATCTGAATTGAGCTAAAAAACATTACCTTTTGTTTTAGAGCCTGATGCAATCATGTCTCCATCCTTTTTGCTAATGATGCACTTGTTGTCTTTGAACTCCAAATGATAGCCTTTGTCAAGTAGCTATCCAACACTCAGCAAGTTATGATGTAATCCATCAACATATAGAACAACATTTGTCTTGTTCTTTCCATCCAAGGTGATGGAACCTTTGCCTATGATAGGTTTAGGAGTGTTATCTCCAAATCTAACCATACCACCTTTTTATTTGTCTAGATGAACAAATCTATCTTTGTCACCTATCATGTGGTGTGAGCATCCACTGTCAATGATCCAATCAGTTTTGACATCTGCTTTGGAAATTAAGGCTAATTCTTGTTCTTCTTCTTTATCTATAATGTCTATATCTTTGAGCAACCTTTCCATGTCTTTAAGGGAAACAAATCCAATTTCATCTTCTCCTGAATCTTCATCAGTTACACCTTGTTCAGCATTGTAACATTCCTTCCTATACTTAGGTTTGTAATCGGATCTAAACTTCTTGACTCTTGTGGGACACTTAGATGAAAAGTGACCAATCTTATTACATGAAAAACACTTGAATGGAAGTTGTCCTTCATACTTTCCTTTTCCTTTCTTTTCTTTCTTAGCAATCATGGCAATTATCTCTTCTAATTCTTCATCAATTTCTTCATTCTCATTATGACTAGAGATGTGTGAGGATTTCTTACTGTGGATCAAAGCTTTGAAGGTTGTTTCATTCTTAGGTTCATTCTTCAATCTTGATATCTCAAATGCAAATATTTTGCTGATCAAAGTCTCTCTCTTGAATTCTTGTGAGAATTGCATAGTTTCTTCTATAATATTGATCTTGTTTTCATAGTCTGATGTCAAAGTAGTTAACAACTTATCCATT
The DNA here is from genome assembly GCA_018584345.1 of Thuja plicata. Taxonomy (NCBI): domain Eukaryota; kingdom Viridiplantae; phylum Streptophyta; class Pinopsida; order Cupressales; family Cupressaceae; genus Thuja; species Thuja plicata. The sequence continues at coordinate 2,196,398 of MU225485.1, forward strand.
ATATCTTCTTCTAAAATTTCTCCTCTGTTCCTGATTCCGGATACTGCTTCATTTATCCTCTGATTGTAAGCTCTAATGTTTTCTTCTAGTAACATCTCAAGACTGTTGTATTTCTTCTTCCATGTCTTCCAGCGTGCATTCTTTGCTTGAACGTCTCCTTCAAACATGTCTTCTAAATACTTCAATATGATATATGCTTTGTCAATTTTCTTGATTTCAAAAAATTCGCTATTAGATAAGGTGTTGATTAGGGCTTCTTTGGCAATTGCATTATTGGTAAATGTTTCCTTCTATCTTCTAGTAGCATCATCCTTTGAAAGGTCTTTCAGAGATGGAATTATAACTTCTTATGTAGCAATTTCAAAGATCTCAAATCCAATGCACTGTAGATGTGTTATCATTTTGTTCTTCCAATCTAGATAGTTCTCTCCATCAAACTTAGGGCTCTCTTTTCTGAAGTATGCCATCTGATCTACCTTAAGCTGTAAGGCTTTCTCTCCAAGGCACTTGGCTCTGATACCAATTTTTAGAATACTTCAGAGATAACTGAGAGGGGGGGGGGTGAATCAGTTATCTGCAACTTTAAATCTTTATCTTATACTTATTAATCCAGATTGATACAAAGTAAATGCACATACAAATAACACTTTACACAAAACATCAATTTGGTTACGGGGAAACCAAATGGTAAAAACCCTGGTGGGAATTAGTACCCACAAAGAACTATACTGTTTATAGTGATCCCTGTTAAAAGATCTTCCAACCCTGTTAGGAGTTGTACATTACAATGCAGTAGTATAGTGACCTAGTTAAGGGTCAGACCCTATTAGGAGTCTTTTACAATAACCCTGTTAGGGGTGGAGGACTCACTGTCCAAGTGGTGAAGGCTACAACCTTCTGGTTATTTGATACACACTGTATCAACAAGGTGAACTGTTGTTTGTGACACTGCTTGTCTAATCAGTTCCTTTTATGCACTGATGCTTTAACCTCTTGTAAAGCACAACAACAATCTTATCTGTATTCTAAAAGCTTCAACTTCAATATCTATATTATCAACATATGATAAATATAGCTCTACTATTTTAACACTCTGCTCTTCTTTTCTAATCTCTGGCTTTCACAACTCTTCTTATCACAAATGACCTTTTATAAGTACATACACCAAGTATGAGATCATGGGACCTATAGGAAAACTCTTCTTAACATCCTTGTCGGCTCTACTAAGTGCGCAAGCATAATTACAACCACGCAAGTAATAACTGAATAGACACGTTGCTTCACTGAGTCAGCTTCATTAATTTAACCATAACTTTGTAATCTTCTTGAAACACGTTTGGCACATTTAGATTAATATCAACAACTCATAACTCATCACGAATATACACACGCATATCCTGAAGATAGGTGCAACTTGATCAACATGTTACATACGTCGTCCTTAAACCGTTATTCCTCCAGAACTATAACCGTCACTAACAGAATTATATATCTTAACTGAAACTTCATATCTGGGTCTACGTGTATGAACATAACATAGTAAACATGTCAACAACATGTATCTATCCACACTGGTCTTCATGTCATCATATTGATAAGTACATATAGAAGTACTACTGTGTATTATATTTTGTCATCAATGACAAACATACAATCAATCAACTATTCAGAATCAAATCTCCAACACTTATGGCTTAGAAGAATTCTTGAAGATTTGGATCTACCTCAAGATGAACCTACACCTTTATATTGTGACAATCAAAGTGCAATAGCCTTGGCAAAGAATCTGGTCTACCATGTAAAGTCAAAGCACATTTCTCTCCACCACCACTTCATTAGAGAGAAAATTGAAGAAAATAAAGTATCACTCATCTATTACAAAGGTGAAGATCAAGTTGAAGATATTTTGACAAAGCCTCTTTCTAGAGAGAAATTTGAATTTCATTGTAGAAATTTGGGTTTGGTACCCCTTGATGAAAATCCCCCAAGTAAAGATTAAAGGGAGGTGTTAGAATTAATCTTTCCTTGGTTGAAAATATGTATTTAAAGGATAAACCAAGGTATCCTTATTTGTATTTGTCCTCTAGTCCAAGTAGGAGGACATGTCACTATTTTGTATTTCCTTTAATAAGGAAAATAGATATTCCTCCTTAAGAGGAATCTCACATTTGTCACACACACAATATGAATGTGGCATCCACAGGAGAAGGGATTTACATTAAAACTCCTCCACTCATCTCTACTTAAGAGAAGCCTCTCACACACTTGCTCTAATAATCTTCTCCTCTCTCTCATTTCTTCTCTCATTCTCTCCTTTCTCTCATTATTGTATTGAGCTTATTGCTCTCATTCTTTAGGCTTTGTGCCATATTCTTATTATTCACAAAGGGGTTTTTCTTTGCTTTTCCCCTTAAAAAAATCTCTTGGCTCTTTGTTGGGATTCTCAGAGTATTCTCATGTTCTTGGTGATTGATCTTGAAAAATTTGTCTCATATTTGGTTTATGGTAAATTCCTTCTTGCACTTCATTTTCTTGGATTATTTTATGATCTTATTTTCATTCTTTTAATACTTCTAACAAAATCTAGCCAGAGTAAGGGTAGTTAGAGTATAGATCAGTGATCAAATGACATTTTTTAATCATAAGAAGACTCTTTCAATTGAACAGTCACCTTCAAAATGCTTTCAAACACCAAAAACCTTGAAGACAAGAGGTCAAACAAAAGGCATGAAGACAAAACTGGAAATTGTTGCAGGCATCTAGTCTACCTTAGATGACAAATTTTTTGTTACCAAACGTGTGGCAAGGAGAACATGAGGTTATCCTTGTCAGAAATGAAGATCAACTCATGGAATGTCAGAGGCCTCAATGCCTCTAAAAAAAGACGTGGGATCAAAACAACCATTGATTCTATGAAAGAGGACATCATCATGATACATGAAACAAAACTTTGTCAAGAAAAATATGAAAACACAATAGATAAATGGCCTAGCTGGGTTTCCTCGCATTCCCAAGGTTTGGGAGCTTTAGGAAGACTGGTAGTGCTCTAGAACCCTCAAAAGATTCAAGGTCAACTAATTCAGTAGGACCATAATTGGCAGCTCGTCAAGATGTCAAAGTTTGATACAAATATTATTTTGATAAATGTCTATGGTCCTACTTCAACACATGATAAAATGAGATTGTGGGAAGTTCTCACTAGGCCGATTTAGAGCCAAGACATGTAGAATGTCATCCTTGGTGGATATTTTAATGCAATTCTTGATCAATTAGAGAAAAAATGGGGCATTATTCAGCCTATCAAAACTATTTAGGACTTCTCTTGCTTTTTTGACAATAACAATCTTATGGATATTCATCCCACCCAAGGTTCTTTCACATGGAAAAACAAGAGAGAAGGGTTTGCACAGATTTTTGTTAGGTTGGAAAGGTTCTTACTATCACAAAAGAGGAAACTTCAAAACGTTAAAATTCAATCAGAAATCTTGGCATTACCTGGTTCTGATCACTTTCCTATTTCACTTGTCATCAACAAATTAGGCAAAGCTAATAAGAGTCATCAATCCTCTTTCAAGTTTGAAATAATGTGGCTCTGACACCTATATTTTCTCCCTCTCTTGAATCAATGGTGGATAAGCTCCCTATTTGTTAATGGAACTAAAATGCATCAGTTTGCAATGAAGTTGAAACATATCAAGAAAAATATAAAACAGTGGAATGCGCATGTTTTCAATAATATATTTCATCAAAAAGAGGAAGTTAAACAACAATTGTCTATTATTTACAGTCATATTATCCAAAATGGTATGAATAATGACTCCTACCACAAATAAAAGGATCTTCAACATGAATGGAATGAGTTATGCAACAGAAAAGAGGAATACTGGAGGCAAAAATCTAGGGAATTATGGCTACGCGAAGGGGATAAAAATACAAAATTCTTCCATGCCTCAGCTACAAAAAAGAGAGCATAAAAAACAATATTTGAAATAATGGGGGTGACTTCAGGAAATGTTATCTCAAACGCCCAAGATATCTGAGAAGAAGGGGTTAATTTTTTCAAAAATCTGTTAGTTCCAGCTACAACCCCTTCCCCTTTAGAACAACAACTAAATGAGATTCTGGATGATATCCCCTTAGTGGTGTCCCCACTTGAGAAATACATGCTTATGTCCCCCTTTACTATCAAAGAGCTCCGCAAAGTTGTTTTCTCATTTCATCCAGATAAAGCACCTGGTCCAGACGGGTTCACAACTCTTTTCTTTCAATGTTGCTGGGAAGTCATTTGCTAGTACTTACTAGCAGTAGTGGAAGAATCCAGGAAACATAAGTGTATGCCCAAGTATTTCAATACTACCAATATTTCTATCATCCAAAAAATCAAAGATCCAAAGACATTTGCAAATTTTTGACCAATATCTCTCTACAACATAACTTATAAGATCATTACGAAGGCTATTTATTTGAGGCTACAACATCTTATCACAAGCATTATTTTATCTAAACAAGGTGGATTCATGGCAGGATGAGAAACTATGGAGGGAGCTTAGGTGGCACACAAGGTTCTTCTTTCCATCAACACGAATCACTCTTCCAATTTTGTTTTCAAACTAGATATGATGAAAGCCTATGACAGAGTTTGTTGGGCCTTCTTATTCCAAGTATTGCAAAAAATGGGCTTCTCCAAGGGTAGGTGTAAATGGATTAGTGCTTGCATCTTGGTTGCATGGTTCTCTATAATCATTAATGGTAAACCTTCATGCTTTTTTTATTCTACACAAGGAGTAAGACAAGGAGATCCCATTTCCCCAGTGGTCTTCATCATTATGACGGAGGCCTTTAGTAGAATTATTAAGAAAAAGAATTTGGCAAGGTCTTGGTATAGGGCACATATTGGTGGCACTAATATCTCCATCACACACTCATTGTTTGTTGATGATACTCTTCTGTTTAGAACTTCAAATATACATGAGGCTAGACAAATAAAACATACTCTTCAATTATATTCTGAAAAGTTAGGACAAAGTATTAACACACAAAAATCCAAGATCTACTTGTTTAACACCAACAAAGTAATCTCAGATAGAATTGTTCAGATTCTTGGATTCATAGAGGACTTCTTTCCATCCATGTACCTTGGCATCCCCTTCTTTATGGGCTCTAACAAAACAAGCTACTAGTCTTCAGTCCTAGAACGCATAAAGGGAAAAATTTTGGCATGAAAAGCCAGATGGTTATCACTGTCATACAGAATCCTACTTATCAAGTCAATTTTATGAGCCATTCCAAATTACTATTTAGCAGTCCTCAAAGCTCCATCGTCCATTCTTCAAAAGATAAAAACCCTAATTAGACAATTTTTATGGACTTCAACTATGAAACAAGAGAATAAAATACCTCTTATATATTTACAAGATATGTCACATATACCTGCAATAGGAGGAGTAGGGGTGAATGACTTAGCAAAAAGAAACAAGGCCTTTGGTGGAAAACTAATTTGGCAAATGTACTTAAAACCTCAAAAAAAATGGTGTCAAATTATGCAATAGAAATATCTAGACAATAATGATCCCTCATGAATTATATCAATTCAGGATACTCCTAAAGGATCAACCATTTGGGATGTCATGTCTTCTTCAAGAAACATTATTGTGAAGTATGTCACTTGGGAAGTTAATAATAGGTGCAGTGTAAAGTTATGGAGAGACTCGTGGAGTGGACAACCTCCTTTTTGCACTATTCCAAATATTGTTGATGTCAAACAGGCTACAAAACAAAATTGGGGTATTCACCTAATTCACTACAATTCAGTAGTGAGCAGACTTTCAGGAAAGGTCATTTGGAAGGACCCAGAGAAATTAGACCTAAGTGACAGGGATAAAGAAACACTTAGAAACAATTTATCCAAAATAAATGTTTATCTCTCTACATGTGAGGACAAACTAATCTGGGCTCTAGCAATAGATTGTAACTATTTAATTAAAGAGGGATATAGAATCCTTTAGCAAATAGGATCAGATAAGACTCCCTCATGGGCTTACTCCTTTTGCTGGAATCACATTGTTTTACCAAAAGAAGGTTGTTTTGCCTGGCTTGCAATTAAGCACAGAGTGCTAACAAGTGAAAGGCTAGATAAATTCAGAATAATACCTGCATTTAAGTGTTTTTTGTGTAATGCTCCCAATGAAACAGTGGATCATTTATTTATGACATGTCCATTTGCACAAAATTGTTGGATGTTTGTTTTTAGTAAACTGAATTTTTGTACTCCCCTTCCAAACAACATTTGGGACCTCTTCCAATCTTGGTCGAACCTATATTCAAAGTCACTTTTTAGAAGCATTTGGAAATGCACACTTGCTTCAGTAGTATGGGTCATCTGGTGGGAAAGAAATAAATGTATCTTCAGGAAGGTCTCCTCTCCGATTGAAGTAGTACTTGATGGCATTGATGAAGAAATTTTAGAAGTTGTCAATGCTACACTAAGAAAATGCAATTTTAATCCAACTGTTACTCAATGGGATAGCATTATCCTACAAACTTGGAAATGAATCTTTATTCCATTTGGATGTGCAATAGCAAATAAGAACACAATAAAAATTTACAGATCAGAGGTTAAATGGATACCGCCCCCATCGGGTATATTAAAATTAAATTTTGATGGGGTGTCCCGAGGAAATCTGGGCAACTTGGGTTTGGGAGCTTGCATTTGAAACTCACAAGGGGATGTTCTGGCGCTGACTGCTTCACCCTTACCTATAGGAACAAATAATCTTATTAAATTGCACACCTTACTTTTGGGTTTAATTCTTGCTAAGCAGGGAGGATTTGATCAAATGCATGTCAATGGTGACTCCTTGGTCATAATTAATGCCTGTGTTAAAAGACAATCATCTTCTTGGAAAATCACCTATGTACTTAAACAAATTTGGAATCTGCTAGACACAATGCAAGAAGTGAACTTTTCCCATATACTTTGAGAAGGTAACAAAGTTCAAGACATGTTGGAAAAATTGGGGTGTGACAGGCTTATGACTTCAGCAATCAATTCAATCGAGCTCATTGCAAAGAATGATGACCTCTGAATTCTAATTAATAAAAACAAACCACTTGACAAAAAATAAAATTTATTACCATTTTAGTATCTCATGCCTTCATACACCCACACAAAATAAAGGTAAGTGAATAATAGAAATTTCCCTCACCATGATACCATAGGGACGCATGGAGGTCTTCATACAGGGATACATTTAACAAGGATTACCAAAGATCATTGATCACATGTAAATCACATGGATCAACTCACCTCACAAGTGCAAGACAGATCAAATGGGATGTAGCATTGAATGGCACAGATTGTAGAATCGATCAGATTGAATGATTTTGGAATCTATAAAAGTTGGGGTTTGTCTATTTATAGAAAGCTCATTGTAGAGTGGAATAACACAAGTTTGAAATGGCAGCTTTAGCTGAAGTATGTGTTCATTGTGATTCATGCTCCAAACTTCACAGGGAGGTGCTGCCAAATAATTACAGGTTCTAGTTAGTGTCGAGGGTTGATGAAGAGGATTTGCCTGCAATCATCAGTGATTCTGTACTCGATAGTATGTTCATTGCATAGTCAGCCTTCATCAAATGGGTGATAAAATAGGTAATTGGTGATGAACACCTAATTCCCACTTCAAAGAAGTTCCTTTACCCTTCCTAGTTAGTATCAATATTTCTCTCCAACACAATGGATTTGATGCAGTCTGTGCTGGAAATACAATATTGGGAAAGCAAGATACTGAGAGGGGGGTGAATTAGATCTTGAACTTTAATCACTTTAAAACAAAATGATCCACTAACATATAAATATGTAATTGATCTAACATCTAGTAGCATCCATGAGAGTAAATGAATAACATAATACACAAAATTTGCTAACCCAGAAACCCAAATAGGTAAAACTGGGGTGGGGATGACACCCACAAATTCTTCACTATTGGAGCAATAAAGTGTGGCTATTAGGGCCACAAAATTTTGATCACTTCTAGTGATCTACCTGGTTAAAGGTTTGCTCAGTTAAGAGATATAGATTATTACAATCTACCTTGTGAAAGGATTTCAACTTACAGTAAAGTAAGCACTCTACTAAGAGATTTAGAAAGGTCTGCCAGAACCACTCTATTAAGAGATTTCACCTGATACACTTGTTAGAATGTCTTGAGATATGATCATTTGATGTGCACTCTGATGTTGATAATGGATCTCCTCTTTATAATGCCTTCTCTGATCTTATAATCTGATATGTCCTTACTCTGTTGCCCACTGCTCTTCTATTCTACTAGATCTATGCTTCTTATCAAAACAACCCTTCAAACATCTCTCATGTATGTATGCACCTTCTCTCTATGCTCTATAATCGCTCTTCTAAATTAGGGCAAGAAGAAATCTTATTATACTCTTCAAATATGGCGAATAGATCTAGATCAACGATCAAAAATAAAACTTATGCCTCCTAGGCATTCCAATTTTCTGATTGGCTACATGCCACACATAGGATAAAACAATAAAATGCATAATTAACTCTATATAGAATATTAAATGCTTCACATATGTCAGCCCAATACACCCATAAGTCAGCCCAAATATATTACCTTAAAGTTTGTGTCATATTTGACATGTATGTCAAAATTGTCTTGCTCAGCACTTAAGTCTCTAGCGCTTGGCACAAAATTGCCGGATAGCTCGGCATCTATGATCTGCTCAGCTTGACAATGACTTGCTAGGTAGCTCGGCCTATAATTTTTTGGCTCGGCCACAGTGGTGGCCGACTAAAACTGCCTAGGTAAATGACTAAGTGTGGACACTCAATGATCAACAAGAACTTAGAGATTAACAATCTCCCCCTTTGATAGTTAGTGGAAAAAACACTTATCATTTCATTTTCATCCACAAAACTTCCTAAGTACTCCCCCTTTGATTATTCTTCATACTTAATAGATTATCTACATAATATACATACCTTTAAAACATATTATACCTTCAGCTTATCTATTCACCTTCCTTTCCTGATTCCCCCTTGTTTTTGTCACTGATTGTTGGAGGGGTTAGGTGATACTTATCCAAAAACTATTTATGAAGTTGTAGAATCAATGCAAATGAAGTGTCCCAACTATCTTTAACAAACTTCATAACTTCCAACTTAACTTCTAGCTCGGCTGCTAGATTTATCAAACTTTTTGTAGTAAAGAGATGAGAGTCTCTCTTTATCAATTCTCTGGCAGCTGTGAGTTCTTTCTGAATAACCTCCAGATGAGGTATCAGATTAGACTGAATCATAATCAATTTTTCCCTAATTCGGCCATCTTCAGCCATAAGCTCAGCTAACCTCCTCTGTGTATGAGTTAACTTATTGAAATGAGTGGAGCTAGAGCTAGCATCCATGCTCAGTGAACTTGTAGTTGACTTCATATCAAGTTGCAATTTCTCAATTAACTGTTGATTTTCTTTTGTAAATAAAGATTCATCACATAGTCTCTTGTATAAAGAAAATACATTGTTTGCAACTTCTTCTAGAATTTTAATGAGAGAAGAAAGTTCAACCTGTTTTGTAGCGATCTTTTTAAATATCTTTTCCAATACTTTATTCTTGAACTTTCTCTCAGACCATTGTAGTAGTTTTTCATTTGCCTCAATATTATCATCAGTCACTTTTTGTACAATGTGAACTAGTTGTTCTAGTATAGGTTCCTGGTCATTTACATCATTCATATCAAAGGATTTTTCAAAAATATCTTTGATGTCATGCAAAACTTGCTTCTACTTCTTTTCTCTCTTCATTTCTTCCTGTCTCTTCTTCCTCTTCAAAAGTTCTTGAAGGGTCTGAATCTGCTCGTATGACAAATTCTTAGGATCCCATTTAGGATTCACAATTACTTCATCTAATGTGAAATTTAGTCCTGGTGACTTCTTATTTAGCTTACTCCTTTTGGGCGTAGGTGAACTATCAATCGACTCAGCTTCAATGATTTCCTTTCCTTTTTCAATAAGAAATTCAGTCGCTAACTTCATCTTAATCAAGATTTCATGTTGTTCAGGTACATTCCCCATTTTGAGTCTAGTGGGGGTAGATGAAGCAGAGTGTGGTAGGTTAACCAACACTTGTATAGCCTCTTGTTCTTTAGGCTTGTCTCCAGTTACTTCCATTTTGTCTCCGTTGTTTAACAATGTCTAAGAAACTTCTAGAATAGGTCGATTTTCAGTATTTACCTCTTGATCTTCTGGTTTCTCTTTCTCAGCTCCTTCTTCATTTTTCTCTTCATCAACCTTAGTATCCTTGATAGGTGATTCGATAGTTGTGTCTGTCGGCTCATCCTGATCCTCGGCATCCACATTGGTATTATCATCCAATGTGATATCAATGGGACTATCCATTGTCAAGTTTGTAACTTACTCATCACCTATTTCCTTTTGTGTTTTAGTTTTAGTTTCTGCTTGATCAGTGGTGATTTGATCATAGGTTCGTTCATCTATTTTCTTCTCTTTTAGAACTGACAACCCAAAGATCTCTTTCCAAATCCGTCTACTTTTCTGTACTAGTCCTTCAATATCATTCTTCAAAATAGTATAAGCCCTATGTTTAGGTGCTAAATTTTGCTTATATTTTTCAACAAATTTTTCTTTTTGTTTCTTTGTCAAGTCTGGGATGACTTTATCAAAAGTTGCTTCCCTAATTTGTCTTTCAATCATGAATGCAAATTCCCATTTACTAGGTAAGAAATCATAAAGTTCTATAGGGACATTGTTTCCTATCTCTATAGGAGTCAATTTTGATGAAATCATCGTGTCTAATAGAGATTCATGTATCTTGACCTTATTTTCTTTACTTTTCTTATCATATTTGATAAATTAAAATCCAGATAACCTAGTTGAACTTCTGATATTCTTGCGTACCTCATTAATATCTTTGAAATGTTTGAATGGTGTTGTAGGTATCTTTCTCGGCACATCAGTGTATGTCTCCTCATCTTCTTCATCAGTCAAGATCAGTCCCCTACTCCTTGGTCTTTTGGTAGGAATGCTCGGTACTGCCTTGGTTTTGATTTGTTTCTTCTTCCCTGAGCTACTTTTGGTAGCATTCTTCCTTATGTATATGAATGTTTTCACCACAGGAGGTGAAATAGAAGATTCCCTGGTCCTTGGTCTCTTTACAGTAGGAATGGTAGCTTGAGGTTTGAATTTTCTTACTTTGGTTTCCTTGGCAACCATTGGCTGCTTCCCTTTCCCCTTAACAACTACATCCTCTTCAGACTCAACTTCTTCTTCTCCTTCACTAGATATGTCCTCTCCTCATCCAGTAGTTAAGCCTAGAGAAGCATCCTCTACTTCCTCATCGCTTGCAATGCCAACCATCTTCTTCAGATTCTTGACAATATTTTTCTTCTTCCTTTCCATAGTGCCAGCCTTTAGGTTAATAGAAATTTTGGCCTTGGCTTCTTCATAGTTACCAAAATGTTTACCAGTACTATCAATTTCCTCTACTAGCAAAGTTGTTATGGCTGCATATGTTTCATCTATATTTACTTCATAAGGTAATGGCCTTAACCATGATACCCTAGGTACTATATCTTGAACATAAGTGTAATCTTTGTCTACTAGAAAACACACATCCTCATAATTTTTTCAACTAAAGAACTAGGAATTCTGTTTCTCATTCTCATTCTTTTCTTGAACTCCACAAAGTATATTCCCATCACATTATCAAAATTATCACCTAATTGTTGAATTAGTAATTTTATCTATTGGGTGATAGGTCTATCTGATTTCCATACTATATCTCCATAGGTAGGAAAAGTCTTCTGAATATAGAAAAATATTCAAACAAGCAAGGATCTGAACTTACACATAGAATTCTTCACTTTCCTTATTGATGCAAGGTTCTTGGCAAACTGTGTTTGTTGTAGCTTAGCCACGTCGTATGTGTGATCCTTCTTGATGATTTTCCATGCTTGGTCGACTGCAATGCAAGGGACACTGTCCAGTCGGCTTGACTGATAGAACTTGTGAGCTATAACCCTCACAACAAAATCAAGTTCCAGGTCTTTAACGGTGGAAATAGTCATTCCCCTTTTGTTCCATACGACTTTAGTGACCTTCTCTATGTCTTATTTACTCTAGCATTTCATGGTCCTTTTCCTGTTAATAGTAGGGTAACCAGTTACACGATGTATGATATCTTTGGTAATATTTACTGGTCCATTCTCCAACCAAATGCTCATTTCATGTACCCTACTAAGAACAATTTTTATCCATTCCGCCCTAAAATTCCTCCAAAATTCTAGGGCTCAAGTTAACCCACGCTCAGCTAGATGATTGTGTTCAGGTTTTAGGGCTCTGTCTAGACATAGTTTCCCATAGGATTCCCTCAGTTCGTGGTCTCCAAATTCACTCATTTTACACATGTAACATGCCCTAATGTCATGAATCATAAGTACCTTCAGAGGGATCAAGGATAGGGCTCCAGTTAGATCTCCCTTGATAGCGTTCTCAGGAATGGCTCAAAAGTTGGGAGGTGCATAGGTGTCGCTCCTCACCAATTGAACTTCTTAAAATTCCTTTTCCATTCCCTTAACTGGTGCATACAAACTAGCGGCCATGATTTCAAATAAAAGGGTTTCAAAGATGAAACGGAGTACCTTGGCAACTACCAAAGTTTACACTTTTTCTGAATGGTCGATGACACGCTGTAGAATTCTTCAAAAATCTCTGCTAAAATCAAGTTCACCAATGCTTCAACACTACAAGAAATCTCAAATCGCAAGGTGAAATTAATCATAAATGGTTCATTCCTTTATAGGTTTCAAGGTAGATTTTCAATAAATGTTCTGTCCATTAGAGTTAGTGCAAAACAGCTATCCTCGGCCGACTCCAACAATCTCTCAGTCTCAACCCAAACTAGCTAGGCACATATGCTGATGAGCTCGGTCTCAGTATAATACCGATGCTCGGCACCTCTAGTGTTTTAAGTGACTTAGCTTGGTACTTTATCTTTAAAATATGTCCTGATGCATCTGATCATATGCAGATATGGACTTTGGCACAGTATATGTTAGGAACTGATGTAAGATAGGAAATTTTAAATATAGTTCCTTACATACCTCTTTTTCTTAGTTTGATATTGTGTGATCACCTATTCCATTGGATTGGGTGACCTTGGCTTCAGTAGTTTCACTGTTGCTCGATTATGTTTTCCTTACCCATGTTTGGTTCATCTGTGCTCTAATTTCCTCAATAGTAGGAGAAGGTACTCTTGTCTTGGATTCTCTCTTAGTATGACCAATTTTCAAACAACTAAAACAAATTAGGCTTCCATTCATCCAACTCTTAGTTATTCCTATGAAATGTGTCTTTATGCAGTCTTCAAGTGCATGTCCATACTCTTCACAATAATGACAACTTTTCCTTGTGTTATAATCCCAATTGTAAGTGTTGCATTTTCTTGGTGCTTTTGCTTGTGTCCTTGATGTCCATTATTGTTTAGCATTAGATCTGCAATCTTGTGCCTTGTGTCCAAATTTTTTACAGTTGTAACAATATCCATTGATTCTTGATGTGGGAGGTGCATCATTTTCCTTAGCCCAACATTCATGTTCTTTATTTCCAAAATTTTTACACTTAAAGAAATAACAATTAAACTTAGGTTTAGGATTGGACTTACCATTCTTTCTTCAGAAAATGTTCATAGTGTGTCCTGGTTTTCCACAGTGGTGGCATATAGGTTTGTTTCTCTTTGTCTTTGCATTCCTCTTTTCACCAGTCTTTGATGATTCTCCTTTCACAGTAGATTTCTTTGGTTCAGTGTGACCTAATCCAAAAGATTATTTTGGTCTCCTTGATGCTTCCTGCTTCCGTCAGATTCTCAAAATGAGTCAAAGCTTCATTGGATTTATTCAACCTTTCATTTAGTTCTTTCTCAGATCTCAAATCATCTTTCAATCGGTTGTTCTCGAATCTCAGATTCACAATTTGCATGTCTTTCCTACTCATCTCCTAATTTGCAAGTAGCAGTTGATTTTCCATGTCAACCTGATTGTTTGTCATCATTTGCACATCATGTGTCCTTTCATCAAGTCTGGTAGTCATCACTCTTTTATCTTCTTCAGCCATAGCTTTTTCATCTTTGGCTTTCTTCTTTTGTTCCACTACTTCACATAGTCTTACTGTCTTCATTTCTTGTTCTCTTTTTAGGTTCCTAACTTCTTCACACAGTGTATTGTTTTTTTCCAGTAGATCTGTAATTGTTGCATCGCTCTCAGTAGAATCTCCAGTCTGAAATATATTTGCAGTGTCTTCTTCCTAATAATGAGTTCATTCATTTGTTTGGCCAAATCTTTCCTATATGTCAATATCTTCCTCAATTCCTATCTAGCTGTCTCAAGTTGATGTAATGCTAGCTGAATTTCAATCTTTTGATTCTTAATGACTTTACCCAATTTGTAAATCTTCATCTCTAGATCTATACTCTCAAGCTGATTAAAACCTTTTGTAGGAGAACTGAGCTCTGATACCAATTGTTGGAAATACAATATTTGGAAAGCAAGATACTAAGAGGGGGGGGGGGGGGNTGTTGGAAATACAATATTTGGAAAGCAAGATACTAAGAGGGGGGGGGGGGTGAATCGGATCTTGAACTTTAATCACTTTAAAACAAACTAATCCACAAACATATAAATATGTAATTGATCTAACATCTAGTAGCATCCATGACAGTAAATAAATAACACAATACACAAAATTTGGTAACCCAGAAACCCAAATAGGTAAAACTGGGGTGGGGATTACACCCACAAATTCTTCACTATTGCAGCAATAAAGTGTGCCTATTAAGGCTACAAAATTTTGATCACTTCTGGTGATCTACTTGGTTAAAGGTTTGATCAGTTAAGAGCTACAGATTATTACAATCTACCTTGTGAAAGGATTTCATCTTATAGTAAGTAAGCACTCTAGTAAGAGATTTAGAAAGGTATGCTAGAACCACTTTGTTAAGAGATTTCACCTGATACACTTGTTAGAATGTCTCAAATATGATCCTTCAATGTGCACTTTGATGTTGATAATAGATCTCCTCTTTATAATGCCTTCTCTGATCTTATAATCTGATATGTCCTTACTCTGCTGCTCACTTCTCTTATACTCTGCTAGATCTATGCTTCTTATCCAAACAACCCTTCACACATCTCTCATGTATGTATGCACCTTCTATTTGTTCTCTACAATTTCTCTTCTGAATTAGGGAAAGAAGCAATCTTATTATACTCTTTGAATTTGGCGAATAGATCTAGATCAACGATCAAAAATAAAACTTATGCCTCCTAGGCATTCCAATTTTATGATTGGCTACATGCCACACATAGGATAAAACAATTAAATGCATAATTAACTCCATATAGAATATTAAATGCTTCACATATGTTGGCCCAATACACCCATAAGTAAGCCCAAACATATTACCTTAAAGTTTGTGTCATTTCTGACATGTATGTCAAAACTGTCTTGCTCGGCACTTAAGTCTCTGGCGCTCAGCATAGAATTATTGGATAGCTCGACATATATGATCTGCTTTGCTCAGCAATGAATTTCCGGGTAGATCGGCCTATACTATTTTGGGTCAGCCACAGTGGTGGCTAACCAAAACTACATGGGTAAATGACGAAGTGTGGACGCTCAATGATCAACAAGAACTTAGAGATTAACAGTTTGTGCACTTAATTGAAATTCTTGCATTTAAAGTTGTTCAAAAACAATTTTGGATTGGGAATAATCTGAAAAATGCCATGCAACGCTATGAATTATGGAGTGGCCAAGCACTTGTGGGGGGTTTATTTTCTCATCATCAATTATTGCAGTTTCATGATTTTCTAGCAACATACGACGGGGTAAAATGAATGCTTGACAGTCAAAATGTTAAGTATTTAAACAATTTTCTCAAGGTTACTGTGAGGGTTCTTAGAGTGCAATTGGAAAGTAGGGTGATAAAGACTTCTCAAGCTCTTTGGGAACTCCTTGGGTTGTCGAATCCCGCATCTCCAACACATGCTCATTCCATTCGACCTTCAAAATGGAAGCCGTCGGGTCATGGAAATGAATGGAATATTTGGGAGGAAGGTGAGGCGTCAAATGATGTGTCTAAGGAAGCACCTTCTTAGAGATATGGTAGCTTCATTCACTAACATGGAATTGCAAAGATCACAACTCGGCTAACTCAACTTGTTGATGTTGTCAACACTGACAGGGGGCCGATAGCTATCTCATAACAGGGGAGTGGGTGGGGTTCGAATGCCATGGTCACTTTGGGCTGGATTGCGAAGGAAGAGATGCCCCATGGCACTGGTTGGGAAATACCTAATTCCTCAGGCCAAACAAATGAATGGACAGATGGATGGCCTTTGCATCCTCAATACGGTATTCAACAAAATGATTCTACTGCGATGAAGGAATGAATAACCAATAATGGGTGACATATTGTAAGCTAAAAGCAAACAATTGGGGAATTTTTTTTTTTGTATTGTATTAATCGGTTATGTCCTAAAATTTTGTGCCCATGTGGCAAATACCATGGTTAGGGTAATACAGTTAATTTATATCTCATATAAATGTAGTTTGATCTCTCGAATATGTCATGTTTCTTGAAAATCCTTTGGATCAAATTTTGTACTAAGCCATGATTTTGGATTTTCTTGCTGATTCTTTCCCAGATGAGCTTTCGAATCAATTTTTAAATATTAATAATATATTCAGTGGCTCGCCCGCTTTTTCTTTAAAAAAATAATAAATAATAATATTATTTTGTTATTTAGTTCCTTGTAGTTAAATAGCATAAAGTATATATTGCTAATAATTGAAAGCACATTAAATAATTTATTTTAAATACAACTATTTTATTTCAAACAAAGTTATTTGAAAATCATAGAAAAATTATAAAACATCACCAATCATAAATTATTAATGACCGTTAAATTTTGTTTCAAATTGCATTTGAAAATATCAAATATAAAATTATACGTAAATCTTAAGTACACTCATTTTATTTACTGGTAAATTCATAAATTGAAGAGCACTTAACATTTTTTCATATTTTGGCAGGAACTATGATGCTCTGGAACCTTGTTTAGGTGTCTACAACATAACTTTTACCATTACACCAAGACAAATATGATATATCTTGCATTCTTTTTTGAGTGATTTCACAATAAAAAAATACTTTTGTCATAAGAAATATTATGGTGAGCTTTACAATCTAGAGGTATCAAATATTGATATTTCTATACCTCTGGATTGTAAAGACTCAAAGGTAAAATTGGTGGTTAAATTTACTAGGTCAAGACCCAACATTGATATGGTTAGATCCTACGCTAGCAGGAAATGGTGCCTTAAAGGACAAGTATATATAGTAGCTATGCCTAAGGAATTCTTCTCCTTTGTTTTCTCCAACATGGAAGATCTATCTAGAGTCCTTTGTGGAGGCCCATCGATTTTGGGCAAGTCATCACTGGCTCTGCAAAAGTGGGCAACCAACCTTTACTTGAATGTGAACCTCTTTGAAATTTCCCCTATTTGGGTTCAGTTCCTAGGCCTTCCTATGTAATATTGGCACAAGGATTTTTTTGCTGGTATGGCAGGAGCATTTGGAGAGCTCTTGTCTATTGACCCCATGACAACAAAAAAATCAAGGTTGTTTTATGCTAGAGTTTGTGTTAACATCCACCAAAATGTGGAGCGCCCCAAGGTGATATCAATCATGTCTAAGATGGGGAAATATGTTCAGCCAGTGGAATACGAGTCTATTCCTTTTGCCTACTTCTCATGCAAAAAAGGACACTGGGAAAAACAATGTCCATTGAAACATCAAAAGGAAAAGGGGGAAAAGAAAGACCCCAGAAAATAATGGAGGGAAAAAATCAACAAGATATAACCCTTCCAGAAGGAACATAAAGATGACAAGGAAAGAATTGATGAGGTAGAGGGGATTTTCTTAGAGGCTGACAATCCCAAAGGTAAGGAAAAATCACTGAATGAGACTCAAATCCATGGTAATGTTTTTGAGAATAGGAAATTGGATAAATAAGGTTCTCAAGAAATAGAAATGGAAATAGTGTATCCGGTGTCAAGGGTCGAGGAATCCTATAAAGAGATGACAACAAATGAAACCAACTAGTAGGTGTTAAATACAGAGGAGGGAAACCTGAATGGAGGAATGATTACTGATAGGGGAGATGAGGGACCTTTATCACCATTAGCTGACTTATGGAAAGAAGGAATTCAAGAAGACATTTGGACAAAGATTAATGGAAATAAGAATCAAAGAAATTCCACAAAAAAAGGCAATGTGATGAATAAGGGACCTTATTTTCCCAGATTCGCCAAGAAAATAAGGGTGAAGCCCATGGAGGAGTCCAAACAAGAGGACAACATAAGGTATATGTGGGCAAACTCAAAAGGGATTGAGGTAGAAAATTGTCCAAAAATATTCAAGCACAAGAAGCAAAGTAGAACATTGCAGATGGTTGCCAACTAACTATCCCAAAGGTATCCTCCCCATATCGTAAATGAAGATTATATCCTAGAATATCAGAGGACTAAATAGTCCTCACAAACAGGTTGTTGTTAGAAATATTATTAGAGACTATAAACTAGATATTTTATTGATTTAAGAAACTAAAATGCTCAAAGAAAAAGTGGGAAAATTTCAGCCCATCAAGAATGAGGGCAGCCTAGGATGTTATTCAAATGCTACATCAGGAGGGGTGGTTTTCTATTGGAATAAACAAACTACTAACTGCACCATTTTGAAGATTGAGAAGAATATAATTCTGGTGAAAGTGACAAATATAAGAGATAATTTCTCTTGGAACTTGATTAACATTTATGCCCCAAATACTAGACATGGCAGACAGAACTTTTGGTTAAGTCTGAAATATATTTGAAAGAATTATCAGGATAATAGTTGCATGGTTATGGGAGACTTAAATTCCCCACTCAAAGATGATGAAAAATGGGAGGCATCCCATCCCAGGTGGATAGTAGAATGAACCTGATGGACTATATTAATGATGAATCCTTTCTGGATGGGGAGCTTGAGGGAATTTCTTACACTTGGCCTAATAGGAGAATAGGCCAGGATCTTATCAAGGTAAAACTGGATAGAAATCTTATTTCTCCTGATTGGATCTCAAGGTACTCCTTCTCTCTATCCTCTATGTTGAGAATAGGTTCTGATCACTTGCCCATTTCTTTTATTGCTAACACTTTGAATGGTAAGAAAAACTTTCCTTTTTTGGTTCGAAAAGATGTGGATGGCTCACCCCAATTTGAAGGATAATATAGATGGATGGTGGAATTATGCTTTGGATTAAGGAGCCATGTTTAGAGCTGCTAAAAAATTGAATACTATTAAAAGAAAAGTTAATACCTAGAATAAGGAGGTGTTTGGTGACATATTCCTGTCCAAAAGTAGGGTGCAAAATGAAATCAAGGAGATCCAAGATCAAATTCAGAAATAGGGTATCTCTGAGGATCTCAAAAGTACTAAAAATAACCTGCTAGTGGATTATCACAATATCATATCCAAAGAGGAGACTTTTTGGAGGCAAAGGTCTAGAGATCTCTGGCTTAGGCCAGGGGACAAAAACATAAGATTTTTTCATATGACATCCATGAAGCATAAGGTGGTCAACATAATTTATAGCTTGATTACTAACAAAAATAGTATTAGGAAAGAGGAAGACATCATAAAAGAAATGCTTAGCTACTTTTCTTCTCTCCTAACCAAGGAAGATAACCTAGTCTTCTCGGATTAGAATAAAATTTTGTCAGCGATCCCATCTCTGATTAATGTTGGAACTAATGCTAGACCTCAATCCATCCCCTTAGATAAGGAAATAAAGAATGTTGTCTTCTCTTTAGAAGGTGATAAATCCCATGGCCTTGAAGGATTTCCTATGGTCTTCCTTTAGCAGTACTAGGAAATTTTAGGGAAAGATGTGCTTGTAGTAGTCAAAGAGTTTTTTGGAACTAAAATCCTCCTTAAGGAACTTAATGCGACCTTTTTGGTTCTGATTCTAAAAAATCCTGGAGCCAATATGGTTGATGCTTTCAGACCTATAAGTATCTGTAATTCCTTGTATACAATTATCTTCAATGTTTTAACTTCAAGAATTCTTTCAATCTTTCCTTCAATTATTTCACCCCAAAAGAATGGATTTGTTCCTGGAAGATAAATATTGGATTCAATAATTTTTTCTCATGAAAAAATTCATTCCTTGGAAGTTTCTAAGAAACAAGGCTTTCTTATGAATTCGGATCTCTCAAAAGCATATGATAGGGTGGACTGGAACTTCCTTCTAAAATTTCTTCATGCCTTTGGATTTGAATAGGGAGTTACTAAACGCAACATGCAATTGGTTACCACTATGTCTTCTTAAGTTACTGTTAACAAGGGATCATCTAATTTCTTTAGACCTACAAGAGGCTTAAGACAAGGTGATCCAATATCTCCTATCCTTTTCGCAGTCTTGGCAGAATGTCTGGGAAGGTATATTAATAAATTTGTGGGAGAGGGATTAATCTCTGGTCTCCAACCTTCTTCAGCAAAATATTTTTTCTCCCATGATAAATTTGTAGATGATACTCTCATCATGGGGACTGATACTATTAAAGAAGCAATAAATTTGATGAAAGCGCTTTCTACGTATACCTTGGCTTCTGGACAACTTATTAACTAGAATAAGAGCTCAATATTCTTAGCAACACACTTATTGAAAGACAGAAAAATTTCAAATATTTTGGGATGTAATACTGGTAATTTTCCTTCTTCTTACCTCAGATTACCGTTGTCCTCTAAACTGCCTAAGATTTTTTGGTATTCTATCATTGACAGATTCAACAATAAGTTGGCAGCTTGGAAAGGGGTTCTATTAAGAAATGCTGGGAAAGTCCAACTCCTAACATCAACTTTACAAAACCTCACAGTTTATGCCTTGAGTATCTTTAAGATCCCCCATACATTTTCCATCATGATCAAAAGAATCCATAAAATTTTCTTGTGGTCAGGGGTGGAAGATAAGGAAAGACTAAGTTTGAGGTCTTGGGAAAGTGTTTGCAAACCCAAAAAATTGGGGGGGATTGGATTGAGGTCTATTAAAATGTAAATAAATCCCTTCTTGCCAAACAATTGTGGAGAATATATGGGATAAAGAAAGAATGGAATGTGATCATCAGAAAAAAAAAATCCTCTAAAAATTCAACTCTATGGAGGACTTCCTCATCACTGGAGAAAATCTGAATGGATCTTACATATGGAAAAACATAAGTTCAACAAAAGAGTTTATTATTAAGGGTATGAGATGGAAGCTAGGGGATGGAAGGAAAATTGATTTCTGGGAAGACAGTTGCTTACAAATGGACCCTCTATCCAAAAACCAAGACTAGAAACAAACAATAGCTAGATGCAAAGAAACAATTATAGAAAAAGTCAAGGACTATTGGCAAGTTAATAAGTGGATGAACCTAGGAGACATAGATAAAAGGTTCTTATCCCTCTAGCTTGAGTTGCAATCCTAGTTTGTTGAGGATAACAATTAGGATAAAATTATATGGGCTTCTAATCTGGATGACATTATATTATGGCCTCTTCTTGTGATCTTATGACCTCAGGTGAGGAAAGACCTTTTTGCTTGAAAGTTTGCTATAAATTTCTCATTCCTAAAATCAAATTCTCCTTTTGGCTCTTATATTAGAATAAAACTCTAGCCCTTGATAACCTTAGTAAAAGGGGTCTCTTTCTTCCTAATAGATGTTTTGTTTGTATGGAGGAGGCTGAATCTTGTGACCATATTATGATGCATTGCTCCTATTCCCATATGGTATGGGAGATCATTTTGAGAAAATGGAATCTTTTTTTGATTTTTCCTCTCCTTTGGAAGGATTTTGTGACTCAATGGAGTTGTCCCTTCTCGAACAATATGGAAAAATAATTTTGGAAACTTCTCCTTCCTCACTTTTGCTGGTGTATCTAGAAGGAAAGAAATAATAAAGTATTTCAGGAGAAATAATCTAAACATGAGGTGTCAAAAATCATATATGGAGAGGGATAGAGGAGAATTTCAACATGAGGATTAATGATAATCCTACTTTGATATCTTCCCATGAGACTTTGGAGAAAATCATAAATTGGCATTTCAGTTCCACTACTATCAATACTCCTCATCCAAGAGCTAATGCCTTATGGAATTCCCCTCCCAATAGATGGGTCAAAGCTAACTTTGATGGGGAAGAAAAAGGAAATCTGAGAATGGTGGGAGGAGGTGGTATCATTAGAGACTAGATGGGTAACTATGTGGGTGTGGTGGTGGTCCCTTTGGGTCTCCAATCCAATCATAGAGTCGAATCCATGGCTACCCTTAATACTATTATGCTAGCAAATGAGCTGGGGTGTAAAAATGTGTGGTAAGAGGGAGACTCCTTACACATCATCAGTGTATTAGAATAATTGAGAGGGGGGGTGAATCAGTGGCCTTAACAATCATTCCAAAAATCCAACCAAAAATTGATATCTCAAATATAATACCCTCAGTTATCTTTCAGTCCCCAATCCTCAAGATGTATGCCATAAATAATTCCAACAAATATAAACTTCTCGATAAGATATACTATTTATCTTTTCTAGAATTTACCGAGTAGTAGAAAATAAACTTAGAGATAACTGACCAATCTAGTTTAAATAATGTGTAAAGCAAAATATCAATGCAATGAAGCATATACACATTTGACACAGATTTTTAACTTGAAAACCCAATATGGGAAAAACCACCTGGGACAGGTAACCCAAAATATTTTAACTCTTCTGAAGTGAGCTCAGTGAAGAGCCAACCTTGTTAAAGGTTACAATACACACTGTTAAGTGAGACCTTGTTAGAGGATTTAAAACCAACAGTTTATCTTTTGACCTATCGCTCACTATGATATCAACAAGAAAATCTTTTAATACTCTTGAGTATCTCAATACAATAAGGACTGTCTTGGTGCTCAAATCAACAGATTGGATTTCCTAAGGAATTTTCCTATCCAATGATGAGAAACCCAAGTGATTTTCCAACAAATAAGGTTTCAACCTGATCTAAGTCTCAACCTTATGCAATTTTGGTTCTGCAGAACCAAGGCTGGTAGGCCTATACCCTAGACTTGTCTCCCAAATCCTTAGGGATTTTTAGAGCAGATAATATGTGTTCCAAACTCTTTTCTCTCAAAGTATGGAAAAGTACTTTTGAGATCCTAAAACTAAGAGCAATGTATTATTAAATTTTTTTTATGTAATGTTGCAAGTATTTAAAGAATGTTTGATGGATTCAAGATATGAACTGAATATAGTAGATGGATATAGTATCACAAAACTTTGAAAAGGAAACTATGATCAAAATCCAATGAACAAGAAAGACTAGTGCCTTAATCAACTATGGGAAATAAAGTCACTATTATTCCAATGTTATGTTCAATCTCAGAGACAGTTTTGCAAGAAAACTTATCACTTCAAAGGTGTTATGGAATGTACATGCAAATTAGAAACAAATTCAAAGATATTTCAAAGGGGTAATACTTCTTAGATGATAGAATAATTGACTGAGGCCTTAATCAATAGAATTTAAACATGCAAAATGAGAAAACCAATTGAAATATATACTATGAATCAAACCAGGAAGCATGCACATCAAACTATCACTTTGAAGAATATCTATTGGTTTATTCGAGGGACTAATTGTAAAATAATTAATGAAACAATTACATATATGAAGAGAAAGGACTTATCTTTATTGATTATGGAAAATAGTACAATAGAGTTCACATTTTCAATTATTGATCCATCTAACTATAGTAACAGTAACTATTATCCTGCCTTTATATGTGTTGATCTTGGTATCCCTATAATTATGAAACTCAAAGGATGCAGACAAGCTTCAGATCAACACAACATTTCCTAACAAAAATCTAATCCTAAGATCAATAACTGAATGTTTCAATTACAATAATGGGATAACCAGTTATCCCTTTTTAATAACATTTATCGACCGATTAGGTCTCAATTAACTTAACAAATCTTTCTTAATATGTCTGTGAAAATGAATTAATCAATAGATTTTCATTATAATGATATTCAAATTGTATATCCATCAACAGTTTTATTCATGATCTCTGCATAGAATGTCTGAGTCAATGACTGAGAATAGTGGATCGACATCATGATGGTATCCTAATGATGTATCTATCCATGATAATCTCTTCATAATATCCTTCATTCTGTATCAATGGTTCTCTTTTTGACCACAACCATGGCATCAATCATTCCTCAGTGATCCTTCTTCATTATGTCTGTATGTAAACCCTTGTTATATCATCAATAAATATGATTCATTCAATTAAACAACATTTTCCACCTTTATTTTCTATACGAAAAGTCAAATAGTCAATAATAAAAAAAACCCTAATCATAATGAAATATTTTAATATTAAAGATGCCACGTAATAAATCAATTTAATATAGTTATCAAAGGTCTTTTCTTCATTTTTTGATCGAGGAAACATGTTGCATTCTTTGTCATCGTGTAGTGGTTAAAGTTTGGTCATCTTTCCATCGCGTCATCGTGCATAGCCCTAGATCTTTAATTCTATGGTCTTATATTTGCCTCAAATGCTTTGGTTATTACTCGATCACCTTTATCCACAAGATTAAGTCACAACCATTGATTTAAAGCACGGGGTTAAAGATATCATTTAAGTAATCCAGTCTTTACTCTAATTTTCATGCTTCTGTGTTACCCAATCATTATGTCTTGCCAATAAAATGTCAGCATCTGCATCCACATCATTCACTCTGTACATCCTAGCGGTTCTGGGACATATGTCACTTATTTCACCATCGTGCGATGTTTAAAGAGAATCAACTTGAGATAGCGCCATCGCGCAGAGCCATAGTATCATATCTTGATACGACTGGATGTGAATTGAGGAAGCTTTAGTCAAACTGATTCCATAGGACACATGATGATTTCTATATGGTGCAAATTCAATTAAAATAATCATCGTGGACATCGAATGTAATTTTCTAAACTATCGACAACTCTATTCAAATGTTTCTTTCTTTGTGAGGTCGAGACCATGTGAGCTTTTCTTTCTATGCATCAAATTATGGATCACCATTTCTACACTGTGCCATCATATGATAGGTATATAGAAGGTAACTTTATTATCATACGATTGCAATAAAATATTTGTTGATTACAACCATTGAATTTTGACTTCGACCTTGCAATCATTTTATCTGTATCATAGAGGAAATAAACAAAAATCAATGGTAAACAAGTAAATCTATTATATATGGATTCAAACGATATAGAACTTACTAAAAGACCTAAGAAACATAAGTAAAATGTAATATATAATTCAAAAGGCCATAGAAGATAAATAGATAAATGTAAAGAGTTACTTCCCTGACTGACTTATGAATACAAATTGATTTGCAGAGATGGGATCCACTAGTGGCTCTTTCTAGGGATGTGTGTTTATACCTTAACACAGCAAGATCCAAGCTATCTTTGGAAAGAAGACAATTAAAAAACACAAGAATAATATATATTTCAAAGATAAGAAATAAAAAACAAACCGACCTATTGTTATCTTTAATAGAAAAAAGGTTTAAGGTACTGACTATGCACAAGAAGTTATGATTATAACCCTCCAAATCCTATAAGATGTAATAATTCTCACCTCCTTTACCAATAATAACAAAAGGGCCAACCCATAATGCATCAAACTTTCCATGTTTTCCTTTGTCTTGATCTTTCACATTCCACCTCAAAATTATATCTCCTTCTTAAAATTTCCTTTCTGTAGTCTTCTTATCAAACAAATCTTTCACTTTCTATTGTAATTCTTGATTCCTTTCATGAGCTTGATTTCTTATTTCATCCAATTATGCAAGCTATTGGAGTATGTCTTCCATGAAATCCACTTCTTGCCATTGCTCATTATTTACAAACGTGTATACTGAAAAAAATTGTTTAGTGGTAAGTGAGCTTTCTTTCCATAAACAAGCTCATATGGGGCATATCCAGTAGACTTTTTAATTGTAATTATGTCTTCCCAAAGTGGAAGTGGTAATTTTGAATCCCATGATCTTTTATTGTTATATAACATTCTTTTGATAATCTTCATTATATTTTTTTTTCTATATTCCACTTGTCCATTTCCTTGAGCGTGATAAGGGGATGAGTAAGAAATATTTATCCTGTATGTCTCATGAAATTTAGTGAATTCTATAGATCTGAAACACATAGCATTATCACATACAATCTTTTGAGGAATACCAAATCTTGTCAATATCTTTTCAGTCAGGAAGTTGATTACCACCTTACTAGTAGCTTGTCTGGTTGGTATAGCTTCTACCCACTTAGTGAAATAATCAGTGACTACCCAAATCCATTTATGTTCACCACTAGATTTATCAACAATTTCACCTATGAAATTAATTCCCCGCATTTGGAATGGTTCTTCAGTAGACATAGGGTTAAGAGGTAATGCACCATTATATTTGATTTTCCCTAAAAAAATTTGACATGCTTCACACCTCTGAACATATTCATGGAAGTCCTTAAATATGCAAGGCCAATAATATCCTACATTCAATATCTTATGTGCAGTAGTTTTTGCTTAAAAGTGTCCACCACATGCTCCATCGTGGAGATCCTTAAGAACCTTTTTATCTTGGTATGTATCTAAATACAAGAGAAGTATACCATCCCTATTCTTCCAATACAAGTCCCCTTGCATCAAAATATGTTTAGATGCTTGTAATTTCACTGTCCTCTTTTGACTATCAGCAATGTTCTCAGGAAATTTCATGTGTTTTAAGAAGTGTACTATGTTAGTGTACCAAGGGCATCTTTCAATACTTGTATGGGTTTCACTTAGATCTATCTGATTCACTTGTAATGCATCCATATTTTATTCTTCCTTTAACCTTGCTAATCCTTGTCCTTTGATAATATTAGTGATATGAATTTCCATGTCAAATTCTTGAATTTGATTTACCCATCTGCACCTTCTCCCAATGACTTCTGATTGTCTGAATATATCCTTTATTTATGCATTAGGGACATAGGCTATCACTTTTTCTCCTACCAAATAAGGCCTGGAGGATTTTACTACTTTCACAAGTTCATAAGCTTGTTTCTCATTGATATCATAATTTAATTTAGAAGCTTGAAGGGTCTTACTGAAGAATGCTATTGGTTGTTCATATCCTTCATTATTCTTTTGTAGTAAGACATCAGCAATGGTGTGATATGATGCAAAGGAGAATAATTTAAATGGCTTAGCATAATCCAGGGACTTTAGGACAAGAGCTTCCTTAATTTCCTTTTTAATCTTTACAAATGCCTCTAAAGCTTCATTCTTCCACTTCATGTCTGCACCTTTCTTTAACATCATAGAAATTTGCTTGATTACTTCTAAAAAGTTTGGGACAAATCTCCTTAAAAAATTTATTTGTCCAAATAAATATTGGATCTTTTTGATACTCTTAGGAACCTCAATCTTATCAATTTCTACAACTCTCTCAAGGTCTATTCTCACCCCATCCTTGGAGACAATATGCCCTAGTAATTTTCCTTCAGTTACTGCAAAATGGCTTTTCTTTGGGTTCAACGATATCCCATACTCAAGGGCTCTTTGAAAAATCTCCTCCAAATGCCCACAATGATCTTCTACCTTCTTGGAGTAAGTAGTTAGGTCATCTTGATACACCACCATAATTACATCAATGAAATCCCCAAAGGAAACATCTATTTCTCTTTGGAAAGTAGCTCCTGCATTAGTGAGTCCAAAATTCATCCTAGCATATACATAAGTACCCCAAAGTGTAGTAAATGGTGTTTTGTATTGTTCCTCTTCTTTTACCTTCACCTGGTTATATCCTGAGAATCCATCCATCATTGAAAACATTTCATTCCCTGTGACCTTTTGCATTAATGCATCCATATTAGGCAATGCGTAATTATCCTTTAATGATGATATGTTTAGATTCCTGAAATCTACACAAATTTTGATATCCCCATTCTTCTTCCTGGCAGAGACCGAATTTGAAACCCATGTTGAGTGTCTAATTGGATTTATTATACCAACATCCCTCATTTTTATTAACTCATCTTTCATCTTAGGAGCTATAGTAGGGTTTATAGGTCTTTGCCTTTGTCTAAATGGTTTTGCATTAGGATTCAAAGGTATCTCATGTTGAAAAATGTCCTCTCGGTAAGCTTTAAGGTCATCATAGGACCAAGCAAACACATGCCTATATTTTCTCAATAATCCGATTATATCTATTCTGATTTTGGGGGTTAAGATTTTAGCAACAAATACTTCCTTTGGAGTCTCTTCATTTCCCAAGTTTACCTTCTCTACTTCATCCATTGTAGCATTAGTGCTTTTCTTGTCCATTTTTGAATCTTTATTGTCAAACAATCTCTCCATTTCTCTCTAGGCCTTTAGGAACCTTATTGGTTTTAAGCTGAATGACTTCTTTTCCAAACAATACTTCTTTCACATTCTCTATTTCAACATGAGCATTCAAATCTATCAATTGTCCTTCATACTCTTGTTCACATGCTAAAAATTTGATTATATCTCTGTCATCTTCAAAGACTTGCGAGTTGTCAATGTTATCAGGTATAGCAGCCTTAGTTTTAACTTCAACTTGAACTATGTCTTCACAAGGGATGTCATTATGCTTTAATGCCAAATTAGCCATAAAATCTGCATGGATATTTTATGACCTATCTATCCAATCAATAGAAAAAGCATCAAAACATTCCATAGAATACCATAATTCAATCCTATACCTTTTAAGATGGGGTATCTTAGCAACTAATTTACTTTTAACTTGAGAGATAATCAATTTAGAGTCACCAAAAACACGTAAACATTTTAATCCATTCTTACTAGCTATCTTTAAACCAAGAAGTAGAGCATCATACTCAGCAACATTGTTAGTACATTCAAAATCTAACAAGAAGGAATATTTAAATATTTTCTTATCAAGGGAAAAGAACATGACACCAGCTCCATTACCATCCTTTTAGCAAGCACCATCAAAATACATTTTCCAAATTGTATTTTTATTTACTTCAGCATGTAGTTCAATAGGTCCACTATTATGTATTGCATTTTTTGAAATACTTACCTGAAAGTTATCCATATCAGAATGAAAAAAATGTGTAACCAAGCTTGGATCCACATCCTCAATAATGTATGGACTTCTAGTCTCCCTGTCAATCCTTACATCCCTTCCATTCACTGGAATAGAAGCATCAGAAAGATCTAATTGAATATTACCTCCTACTAAGCTAGACCATTGTCTAGAAAGAAGCATTCCATAATTGGCAGGAACTTCAACCACAGTAATATCCATTTTATAAGACATTTTAGGACATGTAGGAAATTTAGATTCAACATTTTTCATTATCCCTACAATAGGGACAAACCTATTATCCATAGCATAGCATCTACCAAATTTGGTATCAACATTCATTCCTAATTCTTTCATTACATCATCAGGCATAATATTCACTACTGCACCAGAATCTATCATACAATTATTTACCAATCTATTGTTTATCAATAGAGTAAGATAAAAAGGATCATTTTGATTTCCATTGTTTCTTAAAGTAGTTCCTAGACAAATAGCTGGAGGATCCTTTACTTCTTGGTTAAGATCTTCCTTATTACCTACATTAGACAATATTTTCAAAGCTTCACTTTTACATTTAGGTATTTTAACTATTTCAAGCAAAAGAACATATATTTTAACTTGAGATAATGCATTAGACATAAACGAGCATTCATTAGGAAGATATTTATTAACCACCTTTTCTCTTACTATTGTTGGAAAGTCCTGAGGTTCTACCTATTTATCTTGAGAAATATTTTTGTGCTTCAACCTCCTTGGATCAATTCCTTGGTCAATTTTCCCTCGGTCTTCTTTCATTGTTCTATTCCTTAGCTTGTAATTACTCCTTTCTTCTTCTACTATAGCTATTATGTATGCTTTCTTCTCCTCTTCTATTAATTCCCTTAATCTTAGAGGATTCTCATGATAATTCCCATATTGATATACTCTATTTAGGTCATCCCTATAGTAGTATTCATCTTAAGAGCTATAATCATCATATGCCCACATAGTATGTGCTAATAAGTTATTTACTATGGGTTGTTGGCCATCATTCTGATCTTCATCTTCTTTCCATCATTGATAAACAACATAATGTTCATAAGAGTGTGGTAGTCCACAGGCTTCACACCAAGGGTAACTTTCCACAAAATGGTTTCTTTTCCTCAATGGATCAGGAGTATGTAATTTTTTTTTTACTGGTTTCCCATCCTTCCATTATGTGTTATAAAGCATATCCTACAACTTATATCTATCATTTTTGTATGGTGCATGATTATTCTGATTGTACTTAAAATTGTCTCTTACATTATTCACTTGGAGGCCTTTCACCATATTCATAAGCTTATCTAATCTATCCTCCTCCGTGTGTTGCTTAGGTTCTTTAGGATTGAACAACTAGGTGTCCTCCCTCTTAGTGATTATACTAGATGCCTTCCTATCATTTTCAATAGCTATGGAAATCTTGAGAGCATGTGCCAAAGTAGCAGGTTTATAAGATATTATTTCATTATTTGTCTTACTATCAAAAGCACACATATAGAAATTTATCAGAAAGGCATTAACGGGCTGAACATCTCTTGGAATCCTATTTAGAACCTTATTGAGTATTTTTTTTAATTCAGCCACAGACTCATTCTGATTATTCTTCATACTTGTCTAATCATGTGAAGCAAAAGAAGTATCATTGTGATCACCGAATTGTTCAATGAATTGATTTAAAAATTCATCACGACTAGATATGGATCTGTCTAGAAAACTCCTGAACTATTATTCTGCATCTTCTATGAGGGATTGAACAAAAATCATCATGTATACATCCTCATTGAATTCATCAAATTCTTGAATAATATTCTTCAAATTTACACAATGCACTTCAGCTAATTCTGACCTATTCCCTGAAAAATTTGGAATTGCACTCCTTAATTCACTTTTTATGTCATTAGGACATCTCTTTATGCCATAAAAATCTAATTGTTTGTATCTATTAGAAACCATGGGGGATCTATATTTGTTACCATTTTGATTGATGGCTCCATGTCTTTGATTTTTTTGTCTTATATTCTGGAATCTCTGATCATTTCTTGGTCCAAAATTTGAATTGACATTAAAATCTCTTGGGCCATAATTTTGATCCCTATTATTCTAATATCCACTATACATGCTTCCATTATTTTGATGTCTATGTTGTTCATGTTGGTCAGATGTGTTAGGATTCACTTTATTGTTGTGGTTATGTTGTTCTCCATTTTTCCACTATCCCCCAATGATCTCTCTTTTCCCTATCATTTTTATTTTTCTCGGTTCTCCCCCTATTGTCTGGTTTGAACAAAGGGTTGGTATGATCATTGTTAAAAATATGCCCACTATTTTTCCTATGAGGATGATCGTAAAATCTATTTCATCATCCTTAGGAGCTTCTTTATCTCTTGGTGACTTGATTGTACTTCTTATTATTCTCATTTTCCCAAGTATCTCTTCTGGTTGTCTTTTAAGAGCCATGACCATTTCTTCATCCTTTGATCCTACATCAGCCATCTCATGAAATACAACATCCCAGTTGTTAATTATTTTCTCTCTTTTAGTCATTTCCTCATTTGGATCATGTCGAGACTCGTATCCTCCTCTATTACCTTAGAAAAAGGGATTACAATTTTCATCACTTCTCTCATGACTATGATGGCTTGAAATAGAGAAATGTTCATAAGCATACTCTTGATCATCTTTATTAGGATATATCATACATGGTACATAAGGCATATTTTAACTTGGATCCCTTCCTTTCCTTATACTTATGTCTAATTCAAGCTGACTAGGATGCAAGGGTCTTCTACCCCACATGAGATAGTTAATAACAAGATTATATAATCAAATCTATTACCACTTCAAAATTGTAGTGTCACCACCTTCTTCTTAGAAGGAAATACTTATATATCTTCTAGATTCTTTTCTCCCAGCAGAGCCTAACCTCTATAACCAGAAATTCTAAAAAATTGTCCTTAATAATAATTTTCCCCAGTAGAGTCTCCAATATATTGGTGGTCAAATCAACAGATTGGATTTCCTATGGATTTTCCCTACCCAATGATGAGAACCCAAGTAATTTTCCCACAAACAAGGTTTCAACCTAATCTAAGTCTCAACCTTTTGCAATTTTGGCTCTACAGAACCAAGGCTAGTAGACCTATACCCTAGACTTGTCTCCCAAATCCTTAGGGCTTTTTAGAGAAGATAATATGTGTTCCAAACTCTTTTCTCTCAAAGTACAACAAAGTAATTTTGATATCCTAAAACTAAGAGAAATGTATTATTAAAATGTTTTATGTAATGTAGCAAGTATTTAAAGAATGTTTGAGGGATTCAAGATATGAAGTGAATATAGTAGATGGATATAGTATCTCAAAACTTTGAAAATGAAACTATGACCAAAATCCAATGAACAAGAAAGACCAATGCCTTAATCAACTATGGGCAATAGAGTCACTATTATTCCAATCTTATGTTCAACCTTAGAGACATTTTTACAAGAAAAATTATCACTTCAAAGGTGTTATGGAATGTACATGCAACCTAGAAATAAATTCAAAGATATTTCAAGGTGGTAATACTTCTTATATGATAGACCAATTGATTGAGGCCTCAATCAATAGAATTTAACCACACAAAATTGTTCAAGTTTAGAATTTTCACCCTAACTCAGGCATTAAGGCTACACGACAATTCCATCCTAACAATGGAAACCTCTCCTAGCTGTGGGTAGACTATGGATGAAGAGGAATCTCTAGATTCTAGGCCAGTTCCTAAAATATGGTATATCACTTCCTAATTGAAAACTGAATTGGGAAAAAGGAAAAAGAGATTTGTAACTGAAATTGCATAATACAAAGGTGATACACCAAAGATATTCAAACTTCTTACAAAGTTTCAAACTAACCAATACTTATCATATTCTAGTGGATCTTTGGATTATCATTCACTGATCAATACATAGGCTAATTGAAAGGGGATAACTAGGGTTTTGACCACAAGTAATACTTCTTTCATTAACAACATGCACATTCCACAAAAGGCTTATATTTCTGCAATATAGAATAGGGATTGGTGTAATTCACTAGAATATATTTGCAAAAAAGCATTACTCTTATATGCAGAAAATTGAAAAGGAAATATGAGCAAGGACCTCAACAAGAGATATATGAAAGCAAGGCAATTGTATTCTTCTTCAAAAATCTATGTGTAAACTACATACATGGATTCCAGAATAATGCCAAGGAATGATAAAAATTCCCTTGCACAACAATGAAATCACACATATGCAGCTACAATGGAATACAAAAGAAATGGATCCACAGCAATAGGAATTCAAAATTCTCTAATGCTAATTCTCCTCCCAATTTGACCCCCCTAACAAAAACTAAGAAACTCCCCTAAATAGCCAACATGGCTTATTCAAAATACTTCTTCCCTCCAAAAATCCTCTCCACAACTATAGGGGTTTT
>MU225485.1:2230213-2298363 GCA_018584345.1 Thuja plicata
GGTTTTAACAAAATTAAAACCAATCCCTAAGTTTTAGCCTTTTTAAAACTAAACCCCTAATCACCAACATTGTAATTACATCTATTCGGATACATGGGATTCAAATGAGAAGAAAGGTTTTCAAAAATACTAACTTTCAAACTTTGCAAATTTTATAAAACCCTAATCATCTCAGCACTTAACTCCACCTTTGTTTTTGACACCATAGTTGAGCATTGGGAGGTAACTGTGGTTTGTTTGGATGTGCTGTCCAGACATGACTATCTTCATCGAAGAGATGTTTTACAGTTGTCATGGCACTTAAAGTACCAATGTGGCAATTCTGAAGGAATGTCGATGCACTGTCACTGACATTGCATTTACTCCAACTGACAGTGGAACTCAAAAGTTAGTAAAATACAAAGCATTGCATTCATCGGCCTCATTTGCATCTTTAGGGTTTTGTGTTTTCACTGTGTTGCCACCATGTCGCAAGGAAACCATGAAATTAGTTGTGAAATCTGCCATATTGCAAGGAAAAACTTATATTTTATGAGTGAAACGTTGTCTACACAGTCAATGCAACTGTAGTTTCATTCTCCAATGAAGGCCGCAGATTTTAATCCTCATCTTGCTCAAACTCAAGCCCCAACTGTAAGTTTGCATTTGTATTTTGTTTACAACACCAGTGATATTGTGCCATGATATATGGCGTTGATCAATGAACTTGTAGTTTAGTTGATACATCTTTATTCTGGTCTTTGAACTTCGGTTTGTTTAAAAAAGAACTAAAGAGTTCTTGTTTTTATTGTGATGACACTACAGTGTTCCACTGGTGTGATAACCACTACAATTTTGGCATGGTCTTGAGCTGTGATTGAGATAAGAACCTGCAGTCTTTAACTCAAAATTGGGGATGTCTCAGCCACAGCTCTAGACTTATCCCTAGCTCGCTGTGTAACTAGCAACCCCACCACTGCTTGTCTTCTTCGCGACAGCTTCCTTCTGAACTCCCAGCTTGATGTATGACAAAATAAGTTCACCATTGTTTGACTTCTCACTTCACTCTTTGAACACACGGACAACAGACCAACTAATGATATGTTTGATCTTGACCACCATGTGGGTTTTCTTAAAAAACATGACATTCCACAGCACTTTGAAAGATGTGGCTTTACTCATGAAGATATAGAGATATACTCCACACCACACATTCAGATAAGTTATTTCCATCCATTGCATTCCACCATTTATTGCACCAATTATCTTCACTACTTGTAATGTTTGAATAAGTTTTGGTGATGGTACTCTTTGCTTGATGTTGACTGTGGGTGTACCACAAAATTTACACTGTTTAATGTTTTAAAATAAAACACCATTACTGTTGTATGATAGTTGCCACTATGTAGTAAGCATGATCATGTTTCTGTGAGATGATACCTCACTGTTTTGAGAAGAAACACAAACAAGTTACAATATATGTTAAAAAAAAACACATCAGTGGATATTCTAGAGCATATATGCATAACAGTTTGAATATACCTTTTTTGAACATGTTGTTTACATTCTGGAACATTGTAACCAGAAAAACCCATGGGGTTCGAGCACAGGCTCGTGACTCCCTTGGACTTTAAATTGAAACCCAAATCTGTAAACAGTGATTATCATCGATACTTGCCCAGTATCATTAACATGAATGCATATCTTTTTGTTCAAAACCTCAGTCTGAGATGTACACTCTCCATATAAAAAATTCTCCTATCATTTTTGTGTGAACACATCATACACTACTGTCGTTGGTCACCAATATGTAGCAAGGTATAACAAAATTTTTATGTTGAATGATGCTTTATCATTGTGATTTTCCAGTGCTAGACAAGAACACCAACAAGTTTTTCAAAAAACTAACTGTAATCATATGTTTAAAAACACATTAATTTATCAGTCATCTCCATTTATTGAGCATCATATGCTTAACATATAATACTGTACTTTATGCAAGAAAAGATAGTTTTCCTTTTGGAACACATATGACAGAAAAACCCATGGGGTTTGAGCACGGGCTCGTGACTCCCATGGATTTTACTTGAAAAACTGTAAATTGCCATTTGCATACCTCATCCTGTTAATAAAACATACTCTATTCTTGTCATCAATAGTGTGCAAAACATCTGTATGAGATGTAGACTTTACAAAGAAGATTGTCTTAACAGGTGACCTGAACACATTATTCAGTTGTAGTATTATATCATGTTCAAGCATAATCATTTCAAATGCAGCTTTTGAATGTCTTGTAATACTTTATTTCATGTTGATTTGGAATTGCTAATCTCTGTCCATTTTTGCAATCCTCACATTCTTTGCTTCATGCTTAGATTCTGTTAGCATTATTTTATTATGCATAATCTCTGTATAATAAATTTCAACTTAGAATTTCTAAGTGAACTTCAATCAATGTATAACAGTCAGATGAATGTGAAAAATTACTTACTGTAACAACACTTTTTCAAAGTTTGGAATACTTGCATAACATATACATATACTAGAATCTTTCAATTCTACAATTAATCATTTTACTTTGTTCATGTCTTTTCTTGTAGCCTCTTTGATTCCTTCATGTGTCTTCAATTGTGAGCTTTCAGTGTGTGTGAACAGTAACCCTTTCAAAATAATAATCATCCTTCTGCCTAAAATAATGAAGTTTGAGCATGGGCTCGTGACATCCACTGGATTATTTTCTTTTATTTCCTGCATTCAGTCATGCATGCTTGTTCATTTGCACACACAGTAACATTCAATTTATTAGGTCATCAAATGACATGCATCAATTAGTGTTTGTGAGTGAATGCAAGAACACATTCATTCATGAATATTGGTTGATTTGTGTTATTTAATGAACTCATAGGTTGACCTAATCATGACAAAGGTTTCTCAAATGATAATATCAAGTCCCTTTTATTCAGATATCTGATTTGAAGAATAACATGCATGAAAATGGTCATAAATAGTAAAAGGTTTTGTGTTTAGAACAAGTCCCTTTAATACTATTCTTTAGATATTCTTAATGAATGCTTTTCTCATTATATTGATTTCAGAAGACTGATATGCAGTTTTGAAGAGAATTGATTGTATGTTGTTTTTTGTCCCTTGTATTGCTTAGATCCAATTGGATCTAACACTTCCTCTTTTATGATGCAGGGAAACCCTAGACCTAAATGCAGATGATGGTGGACTTTGAAGACCTAGGACCTAAAGCATCCAGCAAAGAATATGATGAAAGCAACAATTACTACAAGGAAATACATGGGACCCCTACTCCATACTTTCAATTATGCTTTATCCTGCAATGTACTATTGATTTGATAAAGAAAGATGAAGCAACATTTGTATAATTCATTCAGCTCGAATGTACAATGTAATTGATCAAATTGTAATTTGGAAATTCTTGAAACATGATCAACTTTTAGAGTACAAAATGACATTTTTTTTATGAATGTAATTACAAAAGTGATTGTTAATAATACCTAAAGGATACTATTAAAAGGACTTTTCCTAAAAATTCAATCTTTCCTATTTATGATTTTTTTTTTATGCATGCTACAAATTAGGATAACATAAAATGACAAAACCAATAAAAATATATACTGTGAATCAAATCAAGAAGCATCCACATCAAAATATCACTTTGAAGAAGTTCTATTGGTTTATCTGAGGGACTAATTGTAAAATAATTAATGAAACAATTGCATATATTAAGAGAAAGGACTTATCTTTATTGATTATGGAAAATAGTACAATAGAGTTCACATTTGCAATTATTGATCCATCTAATCCATCTGACTATAGTAACAGTAACTATTATCCTCCCTTTATATGTGTTTATCTTAGTATCCCTACAAGTATGAAACTCAAAGGATGCAAACAAGCTTCAGATCAACAGAACATTTCCTAACAAAAACCTAATCCTAAGATCAATAACCAAATGTTTCAATTACAATAATGGGATAACTAGTTATCCTTTTTTAATAACAATTATCAACCGATTAGGTCTCAATTAACTTAACAAATCTTTCTTAATATGTCTTTGAAAATGACTTAATCAATAGATTTTCATTATAATGATATTCAAATTGTATATCCATCCACAGTTTTATTCATGATCTTTGCATAGCATGTTTCAATCGATGACTGTGAATAGTGGATTAGCATCATAATGGTATCCTAATGATGTATCTATCCACGATAATCTCTTCATAATCTCCTTAGTTCTATATCAATGGTTCTCTTTTTTACCGCAACCATGGCGTAAATCATTCCTCTATGATCCTTCTTCATTATGTCTACATGTAATCCCTTGTTACGTCGTCAAGAAATCTGATTCATTCAAATAAACAACATTCACCACCTTTACTTTCTACATGAAAAGTCAAATAGTCAATAATAAAACAAACCCTAATCATAATAAAAGACTTTAATATTAAAGATGCCACGTAATAAATTGATTTAATATAGTTGTCAAAGGTATTTGTCTTTTTCTGATTGAGGACATGTTTCGTATCCTTTGCCATCATGTAGTGGTTAAAGTCTGATCATCTTCCCATTGCGCCATCACACAGAGCCGTAGATCTTTAATTCTATGGCCGTAGATTTGCCTCAAATGCTTAGGTTATTACTTGATCACCTTTATCCACACTATTAAGTCACAAGGGTTGATTTAAAGCACAGGGTTAAAGATATCACTTAAGTTTTCCAATCTTTACTCTACTTTTCATGCTTCCATGTTACCCAGTCATTATGTCCAACCAATCAAATCCCAACATCTACGTCCACATCATTCCCTCTGTACATCCTAGTGGGCCTAGGACACATGCCACTTATTTTTCCATCACACGATGTTTAAAGATCAAGCAACTTGAGATAGCACCGTCATGCAGAGCCGTAAGACAAGATCTTGATATGATTGGATGTGACTTGAGGTAGCTTTAGTCAAACTAATTCCATAAGACACACGACGATTGTTATACGGTGCCAAGTCAATTAAATAATCATCATGGACGTTGAATGTAAACTTTTAAACTATCGACAACTCTATTCGACTGTTTATTTCTTTGTGAGGTCCAGACCATGCGAGCTTTTCTTTTTATGCATCGAATGAAGGATCACCATTTTAGCACGGTTCCATCATATGATAGGTATACGGAAGGTAATTTCATGATCATACAATTACACTAAAATGTTTTTTGATTACAACCATTGAATTTTGAATTTGACCTTGCTATCATTTTATCTGTATCACAAAGGAAATAAGCAAAAATCAATGGTAAACAAGTATATCTATTATAGATATGGATTCAAACGATATAGCAATTACTAAAAGACCTAAGAAATATAAGTAAAATGTAATATATAATTCAAAAGGTCATAGAAGATAAATAGATAAATGAAAAGAGTTACTTCCCTTGCTGACTTATGGATACAAATTGATTTACAGACATGGGTTCCACCAAACTATTAAATCCCACTCGATTAAGAGATTTTTTGAATCAATGGTTAAATTGATACAGTAAATGATCTATTCAAAATACAACTTTAACTTGCAAATATATAGATCTATTGTTAGTCCAATAATACCTCTCTCATCAATGTTCACTTTAGTTCCTTTTCTTTCTTTCTTTGTTCTGCTCGTTGAATGCTCTGTCCTTTGTTTCTCGGTATTTGTAGAATTTTGTGGCTCTATTCTTCAGCCTGTATAATCATATCTGCAAGAAGAATTCCATCTTCACAAAAATTGTATTCAGCATTCCTCTCTTGCTAATGAATTCCTTGTCTCTTTATATAGACATGTTTAGCTGCTCAATCTCTTTGTTTTTGTCATAGACCGCTTCTTGATCTGTAAAAATTGCCATGCTTTTCTTTATCCTATAAATCTCGGCTTTAGTTTTATTCCATAGATCTTTCCTTGATAACTATGAATAAAAAATCCTTTAAATATTCTTCTATGATTTAGTTTAACTGATTGTTGGAAATAAAGCAATCAACCAATCAATCCCTAAACATAGCTCTACTAGTTAAGTAATTTTGTCATTCTTTAACTTCAGTTATGTTGATCATCAACTCCATTTATGCGCGGTAAAAACTTTAGTTATGCTAGTTAATTATCTCTTTCTCAGTAACACTTTCTCTATTACTGCGGTGTTTGGTATACACTGTGAACTACTCGATGTTCACTATCACTTTGTGTTCACTGTCACTCGGTGTATATAGACCTTTTAATTTTTACCGACCACATAAACTTTTTCTTTTCAGATCTTCAAGTTTATGACAATATGTGTATGAACAATCAAACCATATCAACTTGACATCAATGAAAATAAAATACATTAACTAATTTAATGTCTTTCATTCACTTTTGCAGCTCGGTGATCATCAACTTATCATATTCAAGCATTAAATCATATTTAGTTTATCAATCTCTCCCTTTGGAATTAATGGAAACATACTATGAAATATGCAGCATAAATATGCCATAACATACCAAACATATTTTTCTATAAGCAATTCAAATATCTGAGTCTCAGTGAGCTCTTCTAGCTTAGATTTGATTCTATTGTGTGCTCTCCCTTTCTTCATTCCCTTCTGTGGATATGTGTAGAAAATATGTTTTCCCTTTCTTGTAGAATATCTTCTCCCTTTTCTAGATAGATATGCAGTGTTAACTCTTCCCAATTCTCTCCCTTTGATACTTTGTTATTTCATTGAATCTTTCTCTCCCTTTAGATTTTCTTCTCATTGATATATATTTCAATGAATATCTCTCTCCCTTTTCAGAGCAATTCCAAAAAAATATATCTTTGTAGTAGTCAACAATCTTTGTCTCCCTTTGAAGATTTCTATCCCTTTAGTGGACTGACATGTCATTGTATCCCATATCTCAGCACATCAACATGATTAATCTTCTGATAATGTGTAGGCTGGTGCAACCTTCA
The DNA here is from genome assembly GCA_018584345.1 of Thuja plicata. Lineage (NCBI taxonomy): Eukaryota > Viridiplantae > Streptophyta > Pinopsida > Cupressales > Cupressaceae > Thuja > Thuja plicata. The sequence continues at coordinate 2,237,179 of MU225485.1, forward strand.
AGTCAGCTTAGTGGCTAGTAGACAAGGGACGAACCCCTAGTCTATTCCTCAGGTACTCAAATGTATCTTTTGGCAATGGTTTTGTGAATATGTTTGCTAGGTGTTCTTTAGATTGTACATAATCCAGTATCACCTATTTCTCTTGTACTTTTTACCTCAAGTAATGATACTTAATAGCTATGTGCTTTGTCTTAGCATGCATGACAGGGTTCTTTGAGATGTTTATAGAACTATTATTATCATAATAGATAATTAATGAGTCAAGAATTTCCTCATTCATAAATTTTAGCAATTTCTTAATCCATGCAATGTTAGAGAAATTTGAAGCAACAACTACATATTCTACTTTTACAATTTATTAAGATATTGTTAGTAAATAGATTTGCACTTCAAAAAAAATAACACAAAATGAATCACAATGCCCCCAATAGAAGTTCAAACGCTACTAACAGTTGGAGAAGTTATCATTGGATTGATAACTTTCCTATGAATTGAGAGGTACAACTCTCTCTTAGAAAGATTTACAATGAATTAAAATATAGGTTATGTCTTCAACAAGAAGACACAAAGGCATACTAACATTCATCCATCAACATGGTGTGAATGCGATTGTGGATTTAATAATTTAAAAGAAAAACTAAATGCATGGCACAAAGACCATTCACTTATTCTTGCCACTATAAGAGCATGAGAAATATTTAATATTTGTTTTCGAATACATGAATGAATAAACTCACATATTTAATAACATTCATGAGTAAAAATATGACAACATAAGAAGATGATTGAAATGACTCACAGATCACTCTCAATCAGAAAAATATATTCAAACTCAAAGATCTTATACATATTCCTCCTTCCTCCTCAATGCACAGTAAAAGACTCAAAGACCTATTTACCTCCATAAACCATAACTGAAAACATTACATTAAATCCTTCTTTCCCCAATTATAATATAAAAAAAAAACTTCCTTCTTTGCTGGAGCACACAGAATGCAGAAAAAGAAAAAGAGAAACCTTTCCCTTATCTTTGGTTTGCATATTTAACTCTCCCCATGCTGACAGTTTCTTTTTAGTTTTAATAACTGATTCTTGGATGTTATTTTATTTATAATATTATATGACCCAAGACTCATATTTCATATCAAAAAAATGCAAGCATGGGCTCTTGGACAGGTGGCATATGAATACTTTAGTCATCAATCAAAAATCTTACTGCTGGGAAGATTTAAAAAAAATATTTATGAGTCAAATTAGACCTCGGTGCGGGGGGCATAACTAATTATTCCACCATTGGATTTATTTCATTTTTGGATATATTAGTGCTGGCCTAGTTAATTCCAACTCCATCAAAGCGATTTGGAAAAAAAATTTTGAGTCAAAAGTTACGCGGCTCTGAGTAGAGGCAGTTTTTCTTCTCTCAGAAAATTCATGGTTGCAAAAGTTTCATTAAATTTTCTTCTGCACAGTTACAATGGCTGCCAATATAATTTGATGTCACTAAAATAGAGATCCAAAAGCTAATTATGATCTCTGTGTTGATACCCATGCTTCCCTCAAGTTGAAGATGAAGTAAATTTTCCACCATGTGCATCACATATCCCTGTTTTAACTTCTTTGATCTGCACATTGAAGACTTCACTAAAGTGAATGGAGGCATGTATATTACAAATAATAGTGGCTACCTCTTTATCAATTTACACTAACATAAAATTGCTTCCCTTAATTTTTACATTTCTTAAAATTAGACATGTCACAGGCTCATCATTTTAACAATTCTCCTACGCTAACATGTCTTAATTCCATAACTAATACTTCAGCATTTCCTGTGACTCCTTGGTTCATGAATCATCACCACCATCTTTATGTACCTACCAAATTTCTTAAAATGATGACCTAAGTTGAATTTCCTTGAACTGATTTGAACTAAGTTCAAACCTATTCAAGGGTGTTTGAGAGTGTTCAAGACTACTCAAATAATTTGTTAGCAAGCAATTTGAAAACTTTTAAAACATGGTAAGACCCAAGGGACTAACAATTTTGATAAATAGATGGACCAGAAGGATTAACGGAATGGAGGTAATTAAATCATACAAGGGTGACTCAGGAAACAAAACAAAAGGACACATGTTGAACTTGGACTAACATTGGCTCTGATTGGGGACTACTTTTGACAAAAGGCAGAGAACACCAAAATCTCTAGTAACGAAGAATAGTGCCTAGAACCATTGGGTAATAGAGTCAGGAAAAACATAGTGCAGGGAGATGCTTGCAGATGGGTGGAGGGGCAACTGGGAAAACAACAAGCCAAAACTGAAAACCAAAATAAACTACACCTAAAATACACCAAAAACTTGTTTACAAGAGATAGGGAAAACATCCCATACCTCCAAGAATACATCTGACCGCTCATGTGAAACCATCAACTGGATGTGAGAAGTACCTCCCATTGTGGAAAAGTGGTTGATATGTAAGTATAATCATTACCAACAAATGACATACAACCATTGTGAGGAAAGATCCAATAAAAATGTATTGTAAGAGCTTTCTAAATCAGATATTGGATTCAAAAGGCCACTCCTCATCATATACTTCTAGCTAAACTTCCTCAAGGCTGTAAAGATGACTTGCAAGAATCTTCTCATTGAAATCTGAGTTTTGCATTACTAGAAATTTACTCTCCAAAAATGTATTACCAACATCATCATTAAAGAAAGAAGACTCGAACATGGGGTTATTATCATATAGCTCATCTTCACAATCAAATTTGAATATTTCTAATTCAGATTTTGTGTGTGGTATCATAATAGAGGAGAATGGATTTTCCTCTGTTTCTACTTGAATATTCTCAAGATTATCCAATGGTTGGGGCTGGAATAACTCTTCATTATTTGGTCTATAGTCAAACTGAAAAGATTCATAATCCGCCTTCATATAGAGATGTGGGATACCCTCTACTTTCTCACCAACATGAATTTTGGACTTATATTGCTTCTCCATGTTTTCTTGATCAAGACCACTTGTTGAAACTATGGCAGAAGTATCAAATGTGAAGGTTTCAAAATCTGAAAAAAGAAAACTCTTCCGGGAAACTACCATTTGATCTTTCACTGTCCAATATTCTCTCAATAGGAAATGTATCTACACATGCCATCAAATTTTTTGATTTTGAGCCATGATCATCATCATCTTCAATATGCAAATGATAGATTCCAGCAATATTATGAGAGATATTTTCAGCCATAAGACATGGACGAAAATCTTCATCATTAAAGGCTTTTAGATTTTGATGGTAAGAAATGGGTGGTGTTGGTTTTGTTGCCTTCAATATGAGTCTCCTTTGCTGAAACTTTTCAATGGGTTTAAAATTCTTATCATGACAAAATATTTCTGATTTGGGACCTTCATGACACTTTCTTCTATGCATTTCATCCCACTTAAAAGCATATCATCATCTACCTCAATAACCTCTTTTTGTGCATCTCTCAAATTTTGAATCTTCTTTCTTTTTAAAAAAAATTTAATTTCAGTTTGTAATGCAGAAATAAAAACACATAGTTGGTTACTTTCATTTGGTTGGCAGACCCAAGGAATTTTATCAACACACCTATTAAATCTATCAACAAAATCTCTCATAGATTCATCCCTTTTCATCTGAATTTGAAAGAAATTCAACAAAAAATTATAAGTATCAACTAGAGGCTGAAATATTATAAGAAATTTTACCTTTAAATCATCCCATCTAGTAATACATCCATCTTGCAAATTCTGAAACTATTTAGCAGCATTTCCAACAAGGCTTTCAACAAACAATCTAACAAACATGTCTTCTTCTTGCACTCCAAGAATACCACATGTAACAATAACCGATTTAATATGATCATCCGGGTCTTTTTTTTTATTTCCATTAAACTTTGGAAGATATTCTCTTGATCATTTAGGAAAGGTTGAATATTGGGGCAATGCAAAAGGACAAATTTGTACCCTCCATGGCTGGGCTGCAATCAAAGCCATGACACGCTGGAATTCTTTCACCAAAATATTTCTGAATTGAATATAGAGTCGCTAATATCACATAGAGATATTTCAAAATCTTAGGAAATAAAGAAGCACTGATCTTTGATTCTGATTCCCCAGCAAAGTCACCAAAAATCTGTTAGTAAATAGATTTGTACTTCAAAAACAATAACACAAAATGACTCACAATGCCCCAATATAAGTTCAAATGCTACTAACAGTTGGAGAAGTTATCATTGGATTGATAACTTTCCTCTGAATTGACATATACAGCTCCCTCTTAGAAAGATGTAAAATGAATTAAAATATATTTTATGTCTTTAACAAAAAGAAACAAAGGCATACTAACATTCACCCATCAACATGGTGTGAATCCGATTGTGGATTTAATAATTTAAAATAAAAACTAAATGCATGGCATAAAGACCATTCACTTATTCTTCCCACTATAAGAGCATGAGAAAGGTTTAATATTTGTTTTCAGATACATGAATGAATAAACTCATAGATTTAATAACATTCATGAGTACAAATATGACAGCATAATAAGATGACTGAAATGGCTCACAGATCACTCTCAATCAGAAAAATATATTCAAACTCAAAGATCTGATACATATTCCTCCTTCCTCCTCAATACATAGTAAAAGACTCAAAGATCTATTTACTCCTCCATAAACCATAACTTAAAAAATTACATTCAATCCTTATTTCCCCAATTACAATAAAAAAAAAACTTTCTTCCTTGTTGGAGCACACAGACTGCAAAAAAAGAAGAAGAGGAACCTTTCCCTTATCTTTGTTTTGCATATTTAACTCTCCCCATGCTGACGGTTTCTTTTCAATTTTAATATCAAAAAAATTCATGCATGGGCTCTTGGACAAGTGGCATATGAATACTTTAGTCATCAATCAAAAATCTTATTGTTGGGAAGATTTAAAAAAAATATTTATGACAGATAAATTAGGCCTTGGTGCGGGGGGCATAACTAATTATTCCAACATTGGATTTCTTTCATATTTGGATATATTAGTTCTGGCCTAGTTACTTCCAACTCCATCGAAGAAATTTGGAAAAATTTGTTTGAGTCAAAAGTTACGCGGCTCTGAGTAGAGGCAGTTTTTATTCTCTCAGAAAATTCATGGTTGCAAAAGTTTCATTAAATTTTCTTCTGCACAGTTACAATGGCTGCCAATATAATTTGATGTCACTAAAATAGAGATCCAAAAGCTAATTATGATCTTTTCATTGATACCCATGCTGCCCTCAAGCTGAAGATAATGTAAATTTTCCACCATGTGCATCACATATCCCTGTTTTAACTTCTCTGATCTGCACATTGAAGACTTCACTAAAGTGAATGGAGGCATGTATATTACAAACAATAGTGGCTACCTTTGTATCAATTTACACTAACATAAAATTTCATCGCTTCATTTTTACATTTCTTAAAATTAGACTTGTCGTGGGCTCATCGTTTTAACAATTCTCCTACGCTGACATGTCTTAATTCCATAACTAATACTTCAGCATTTCTTGTGAATCCTTGGTTCATGAATCATCACCACCATCTTTATGTACCTACCAAATTTCTTAAAATGATGACCTACGTTGAATTTCCTTGAACTGATTTGAACTAAGTTCAAACCTGTTCAAGGGTGTTCGAGAGTGTTCAAGACTATTCAAATAATTTGTTAGCAAGCAATTTGACAACTTTTAAAACATGGTAAGACCCAAGGGACTAACAGTTTTGATAAATAGTTGGACCCGAAGGATTAAGGGAATGGAGGTAATTAAATCATACAAGGGCAACTCAAGAAACAAAACAAAAGGATAAGTGTCAAACTTGGACTAACATTGGCTCTGATTGGGGACTAATTTTGACAAAAGGCAGAGAAAATCAGAATCTCTAGTAACGAAGAATAGTGCCTAGAACCATTGGGTAACAAATTCAAGTAAAACATAGTGTGGGGAGACGCTTGTAGATGGGTGGAGGGGCAACTAGGAAAACAACAAGCCAAAACTGAAAACCAAAATAAACTACACCTAAAACACACCAAAAATTTGTTTACAAGAGATAGGGAAAACATCCCATACCTCCAAGAATGCATCTGACTGCTCATGTGAAACCATCAACTGGTTGTGAGAAGTACCTCCCATTGTGGAAAAGTGGTTGATATGTAAGAATAATCATTCCCAACAAATGGCATACAACCATTGTGAGATAGGATCCAATAAAAATGCATTGTAAGAGCTTTCTAAACCAGATATTGGATTCAAAAGGACACTCCTCATCATATACTTTTGGTTGCACTTCCTCAAGGCTGTAAAGATGACTTGCAAGAATCTTCTCATTGAAATCTGAATTTTGCATTACTAGAAATTTGCTCTCCAAAAATGTATTACCAACATCATCATTAAAGAAAGAAGACTCCAGCATGGGATTATTATCATATAGCTCATCTTCACAATCAATTTTGAATATTTCTAATTTATATTTTGTGTGTGGTATCATAATAGAGGAGAATGGGTTTTCCTCTGTTTCTACTTGAATATTCTCAAGATTATCCAATGGTTGGGGCTGAAAGAACTCTTCATTATTCTGTCTATCATCAAACTGAAAAGATTCATAATTTTCCTTCATATAGAGATGTGGGATACCATCTACTTTCTCACCAACATGCATTTTGGACTTATGTTGCTTCTCCATATTTTCTTGATCAAGACCACTTGCTAAAACTGTGGCAGAAGTATCAAATGTGAAGGTTTCAAAATCTGAAAAAAGAAAACTCTTCCGGGAAACTACCATTTGATCTTTCACTGTCCAATCTTCTCTCAATAGGAAATGCATCTACACATGCCATCAATTTTTTTTTTATTTTGAGCCATGAGCATCATCATCTTCAATATGCAAATGATAGATTCCAGCAATATTATGAGAGATATTTTCAGCCATAAGACATGGATGAAAATATTCATCATTAAAGGTTGTTAGATTTTGATGGTAAGAAATGGGTGGTGTTGGTTTTGCTGCCTTCAATATGAGTCTCCTTTGCTGAAACTTTTCAATGGGTTTAAAATTATGATCATGAAAAAATATTTCAAATTTTGGGACCTTCATGACACTTTCTTCTATGCATTTCATCCCACTTAAAAGCATATCATCATCTACCTCAATAGCCTCTTTTTGTGCATCTCTCAAATTTTGAATCTTCTTTCTTTTTAAAATAAATTTAATTAAAGTTTGTAATGCAGCAATAAAAACACATAGTTGGTTACTTTCATTCGGTTGGCAAACTTGAGGAATTTTACCAACACACCTATTTAATCTATAAACAAAATCTCTCATAGATTCATCCCTTTTTATCTCAATTTGAAAGAAATTCAACAACAACTTATAAGTATCAAACATAGGCTGAAATCTTCTAATAAATTCTACCTTTAAATCATCCCATCCAGTAATACATCCATCTTGCAAATTTTGAAACCATTCAGCAACATTTCCAACAAGGCTTTCAACAAACAATCTGACAAACACGTCTTCTTCTTACACTCCAAGAATACCACATGTAACAATAACTGATTTAATATGATCATCCAGGTCTTTTGTTTTATTTCTATTAAACTTTCAAAGATATTATCTTGATCTTTTAGGCAAATTTGAATATTGGGGCAATGCAAAAGGACTAATTTGTGCCCCCCATGGCTTAGCTGCAATCAAAGCCATAACACACTAGAATTCTTTCACCAAAAGATTTATGAATTAAATATAGAGTCGCTAATCTCACATAGAGATATTTCAAAATCTTAGGAAATAAAGAAGCACTAATCTTTGATTCTGATTCCCCAGTAGAGTCGCTAAAAATCTGTTAGTAAACAAATTTGTACTTCAAAAAAATAACACATAATGACTCACAATGCCCCAATAGAAGTTCAAACACTACTAATACTTGGAGAAGTTATCATTGGATTGATAACTTTCCTCTGAATTGAGAGGTACATCTCCCTCTTAGAAATATTTACAATGAATTAAAATATAGGTTATGTCTTTAACTAGAAGACACAAAGGCATAATAATATTCACCCATCAACATGGTGTGAATGCGATTGTGGATTTAATAATTTAAAAGAAAAACTAAATGCATGGCACAAAGACCATTCACTTATTCTTCCCACTGTAAGAGCATGAGAAAGGTTTAATATTTGCTTTCAGATACATGAATGAATAAACTCACAAATTTAATAACATCCATGAGTACAAATATGACAGCATAAGAAGATGACTGAAATGACTCACAGATCACTCTCAATCAGAAAAATATATTCAAACTCAAAGATCTAATACATATTCCTCCTTCCTCCTCAATACACAGTAAAAGACTCAAAGATCTATTTAATCCTCCATAAACCATAACTTAAAACATTGCATTCAATCCTTATTTCCCCAATTACAATATATAAAAAAAATTCTTCCTTGCTGGAGCACACAGACTGCAGAAAAAGAAGAAGCGGAACCTTTCCCTTATCTTTGTTTTGCATATTTAACTCTCCCCATGCTGACGGTTTCTTTTTAGTTTTAATAACTTATTCTTGGAAGTTATTTTATTTATCATATTATTTGACCCAAGACTCGTATTTCATATAAAAAAACACATGCATGGGCTCTTGAACAGGGGGCAAATGAATACTTTAGTCATCAATCAAAAATCTTATTGCTGAGCGGATTTAAAAAAAATATTTATGACTGTCAAATTAGGCCTCGGTGCGGGTGGCATAACTAATTATTACACCATTGGATTTCCTTTATTTTGGGGTATGTTAGTTCTGGCCTAGTTACGCCCAACTCCACCAAAGCAATTTGGAAAATTTTGTCCGAGTCAAAAGTTATGCAGCTCTGAGTAGATGCAGTTTTTCTGCTCTCAGAAAATTCGTGGTTGCAAAAGTTTCATTAAATTTTCTTCTGCACAGTTACAATGGCTGCCAATATAATTTGATGTCACTAAAATAGAGATCCAAAAGCTAATTATGATCTATGTTTTGATACCCATGCTTCCCTCAAGCTGAAGATGATGTAAATTTTCCACCATGTGCATCACATATCCCTGTTTTAAGTTCTATGATCTACACATTGAAGACTTCATTAAAGTGAATGGAGGCATGTATATTACAAACAGTAGTGGCTACCTATGTATCAATTTACACTACCATAAAATTGCTTCCCTTAATTTTTACATTTCTTAAAATTAGACTTGTCGCGGGCTCATCGTTTTAACAATTCTCCTACACTGACATGTCTTAATTCCATAACTGATACTTCAACATTTCCCATGACTCCTTGGTTCATGAATCATTACCGCCATCTTTATGCACCTACCAAATTTCTTAAAATGATGACCTAAGTTGAATTTCCTTGAACTGATTTGAACTAAGTTCAAACATGTTCAAGGGTGTTCGAGAGTGTTTAAATAATTTGTTAGCAAGCAATTTGACAACTTTTAAAACATGGTAAGACCCAAGGGAATAACGGTTTTGATAAATAGCTAGACCCGAAGGATTAAGGGAATGGAGGTAATTAAATCATACAAGGGTGACTTAGAAAACAAAACAAAAGGACAAGTGCCAAACTTGGACTAACAGATATGCATCCCTTTTTTTGGCTTATCCATGTAACAAGTTTGTCACCCATAAAGCATGCTCCTCCTGTAGTGCTCTTTCTATCATCTATGTTTCTAGCCCAATCAACATCTTTATAAATTTTCAGCTCAAGTTTTCCTTCTTTATTGTACCACAAACCATAGTCTTCAATATTCTTCAGATATCTCAAAATTCTTTTAACAACAGTCATGTGTGATTCCTTAGGATTAAAAAAGAATCTTGCAACTATACCAACTGCATGTGCTATATCAAGTCTAGTGTGTACAACATACATTAGTTATTCAATCATAGATCTGTATAAGGTCTGATTTACCTCAGTTTTCTTGTCTTCCTTTTTCAATTTGCATCCAATTTCCATAGGTATTTTGACTAGTTTTGAGTCCTCCATCTTGAATATCTTCAGAACTTCTTTGATGTATTTATATTGTGTGATGTAGATGCCTTCATCCTGCTGTAGAATCTGTAGACCAAGAAAAAATTTGATCTCTCCAAACATTGACATTTCAAATTATTTTCTCATTTCATCAGCAAATGATTTGCATTAGCATATCATTACCTCCAAATATGATATCATCAACAAATATCTCAACAATCAAAGTCTTATCATCAGTATCTCCTTTCAAATATAGATTATTGTTGTCACTTGTTCTAATAAATCCAATACTAATGAGATAAGAGTGAAGTCTTTCATACCATGCTCTCGGTGCTTGTTACAAAACATATAGGGCTTTGTGTATTTTACAAACCATGTTCCTCTTGTTAGGATCAACAAACCCTTCAGGTTATTCAATGTATACCTCTTCTTCTAGTATTCCATTTAGAAATGCAGATTTAACATTCGTTTGGTATACCTTGAATCCGTTAAAAGTAGCATAAGCAAGAAAAATTCTTACTACTTCTAGTCTAGCAACGGGTGCAAAGGTTTCTCCATAGTCAATACCTTCTTCTTGTGCATACCCTTTGCATACCAGTCTTTCTTTGTTCCTTGTGACTTCTTTGTTCTCATTAAGTTTGTTTCTGAAAATCCATTTGGTGCCAATGACATTTTTGTCACTTGGTCTAGGTACTAATGTCCATGTTTTATTCTTCTCAATATATTCATTCAGTACACTGGCCCATTCTTGATTCTCAAGTGCAACATTAACATATTTAGGCTCAAATTCACAAATCAAACACCTATTATTAGGAGACTTACTTCTTGTTCTCATTCCCACTCTTTTTTCTCCAATGATCTAGTCCTGTGGATGGTGTCTTCTAACAAATTTAGCAAGTATAGGTTCAGATCTCTGTTCTTCATTTTGATCTTCATCACTCGGTTCAACATTGTGAGCATTTTCCCAATTCTCAGTGTGTGTAGAATGTTGCTCGGTTTCATTATTCTGTCACTCAGGGAAGGTGCAAGGTTCTTCAATGTAGACAAATATATTGTAATCTTCAGGTTCCTTTCTACTTTCCTCATCATTTTTCTCAACAAATTCATCCACTTTAACATTTGCACTTTCAATGATTTTTTTAGAAGATTTATTCAGACATTTATAAGCTTTTTTTTTAGTAGAATATCCTAGAAATATTCCTTCATCACTTTTAGAGTCAAGTTTCCCATTTCTATCATCTTTTAGTATATAACATGGACTTCCAAAAAATTTAAAGTAACTTACATTAGGTGTGTATCCATACCATAGCTCATAAGGTGTCTTATTTGTGTCTTTCTTCAATTGAACTTAGTTTAGTATATAGACAACAGTACTTATAGCTTCTCTCTAGAATGTTTGTGTGATGCCTTTTTTTAGTCATCGGTGTTCTAGCACAATCAACAATTGATCTATTCCTCCTTTCAACAATCCCATTTTGTTGTGGTTTTCTTGGAGCATAAACCTGTCTTGTAATCCCATGCTCATTACAAAAGTTAGTGAATTCATCATAAATAAATTCTCCTCCTTTATCTGATCTTAAAAATTTTAGTTCTTTTCCACTTTGTTTTTCAACTTTAGCTTTATACCATTTGAACATCTTAAATGCTTCAGATTTCTCTTTTAAGAATGTGATAGTCATCATCCGAGAATAGTCATCAACAAATAGAATAAAGTATCCATCACCATAATATCCCTTTATTCTCATTGGTCCACATAAGTCAGTATGGAATAACTCCAGAATAGCATTAGATGTGTAGGTTTTTCTCTTGAAACTAGACTTTGTCATTTTTTCTATTTGACAATTTTTGCACATAACATGGTCAGGCTTTGAGATACTCGGTAGACCTCTCACTTTTATTTCCTTACTTATCTTAACCATGTTTTAAAAATTCACATGACATAACCTTTTGTGCCATAACCAAACATCTTCATTTCTATCTAATAAACAAGTGGTCTCAATATTGTCAAGATAGAATAGATTACCTATTGTTTGCTCACCAATACCGGTCAACTTTCCTTTTCCATCATAGATCATTGCCTTTTTGTTCTCAAATGCAACTTGGTGTCCTATGTTGTTCATCTATGAAACACTCAATAAATTATAGTTAAGTCCTTTCACCCAATATGCATTTTCACATATGATCATATTATTCAACATGATGGTACCTTTTCCTTCAAATGGGCAAGGTGAGTCAATACCCATCCTAATTGATCCACCATTATAATTTTCAAAATTTTCAAAATTTTCTTTATCTCCAGTCATGTGATGAGTACAACCACTATCAATAATCAAGACATAATTTTTGCTAAGTTTAGATATGAGTTTTTTTTAAACATACCTTTCTTATTCATCAAAATCATCCTTCATAGCAACAAATACTACCTCAACATCTTCATCAGAATCAGTACCAAAATTTTTAGCTTTGTTCTCAACCAGGTAACAAGTCTTCTTTCCTTTGTCCTTGTAATCTCGGTTATCTCTTCTGTTAGAGTGTCTTTTGCTTCTGTAGTCTTGGTCATCACTTTGGTCATAATTCTTTTATACGATCTGTCATTGTTTCTTTCATCCTTTCTCTTGTTAGGGCATCTAGCAGAAAAATGTCCAATTTATTTGCAATTAAAATAGACCAATGGTAATTTACCTTTATATCTTCTTTTACCTCTATGCAATCTCCTATCCATTAGTGCTTCAAGTTCATCAAGTTCTTGTTCATCACTATCACTGTCACTATCGTTTCTCATAGTGCGTTTGTTACTAGATTTTCTTATTTTTAGAGAAGACTTGAATGTAGAATAAATAGTAGGTAAGACACTATTGTCATAGTTGTTCATATCAAATAAAATAAGTCTACCAATCAAACTATCAAGAGTAACATTGTTACTAGCTACTGCTCTCATTTCTTGAATTGAAGATACTCTAATAGCATAAGCAGGTAGTAAGGCTCTCATAATTTTACTTACAACTGTTCCTTCCTCAAGTACTCCTCCTACTCCATGGAAAGCATTGAAAACTTCTTTGATTATGTCACTGTACTGAGTGATTTTATCTCCTTTCATTCTTAGGTCATCAAACTTTTCTCTCAGGTTTTCAGCTTTAGCTCTCAGCACATTTGCATCTCCTCCATGTACTATCTTAAGTTTTTCCAACATTTTCTTTGCATAGGTGCATGATTTCACATCTTCAAATTCAAAATCGGTTAGTGAAGAAGCAAGTTCTATCATCATAGAATTACGTTCATGTTTCTCTCTCAATTGATCAATAGTCAGAGGTCCAGTAGGTGCAACATATTCAATATCCAAGTGTTGTGTGACATCATTTCCAATACCTGATAGGTGAAGTCTTATCCTTCTTTGACATGATGCAAAGTTGTCTTTGTTCAACTTAGGCACATCCCTTTTACTCATCTTTTGACCTTTAGCTTAAGTCCCTTTAAAATTTTCTTCCAAGCACCAAAGATCTGATACCAATTGTTAGAATAACTAAGAGGGGAGGGGGGGGATGAATCAGTGGCCTTAACAATCATTCCAAAAATCCAACCAAAAACTTATATCTCAAATATAATGCACTTAGTTATCTTTCAGTCCCCAATTATCAAGATGTATGCCATAAATAATTCTAACAAATATAAACTTTTCGGTAAGATATACTATTTATCTTTTATAGACTTTACCGAGTAGCAACAAATAAACTTAGAGTTAACTGACCAACCTAGTTTCAATAATGTGTAAATAAAAATATCAGTGCAATGAAACATATACACATTTGACACATAGATTTTTAATGTGGAAACCCAATATGAGAAAAAACACATGGGGTCGGTAACCCAAAATATTTTCACTCTTCTGAAGATAGCTCGGTGAAGATCCAACCCTGTTAAAGGTTACAATACACATTGTTAAGTGTGACCTTGTTAGAGGATTTAAATCCAACAATTTATCTTTTGACCTAGCACTCACTATGTTGTCAACAAGAAAAACTTTTGATAGTCTTGAGTATCTGAATACAGTAAGGACTGTTGAATCCCACTTGTTTAAAAGATTTTTTGAATCAATGGTTAAACTGATACAGTAAAGGATTTGTTCAAAATACAAATTTAACTTGCAAATATTCAGATCTATTGTTAGTCCAATAATACCTCTTTGATCAATGTTCACTTCAGTTCCTTTTCTTTTTTTCTTTGTTATTCTTAGTGAATGCTCTGTCCTATGTTGCTCGGTGTCTGCAGAATTCCTTGGTTCTGTTCTTCAGCCTATATGATCATATCTACATGAAGAATTCTATATTCACACAAATTATATTCAGCATTACTCTCTTGCTAATTAATTCCTTATCTTTTTATATAGACATGTTTAGCCTCTCAATCTCCTTGTTTTTGTTGTAGATCACTTCTTGATCCGTAAAACTTGCCATGCTTTTTTTTATCCTGTAAAGCTCTGCTTTAGTTTTATTCTGTAGATCTCTCCTTGATAACTATGAATAAAACATGCTTTACATCTTCTTCTATTATTTAGTTTAATTGATTGTTGAAAATAAAGAAATCAATTAGTCAATCCCTAAATATAGCTCTGCCCACTAAGTAATGTTGTCGTTCTTTAACTTCAATTCTCTTCCATCATAAACTCTATTTATGCTCAGTAACAACTTCAGTTATGATCGGTAATTAGATCTTGTGTGGTAACACTTGCTCGGTTACTATGGTGCTCGGTATACACTATGAATTGCTTAGTGTTCACTGTCACTTAGTGTATATAGACCTTTTAAGTTTTACCAACCACATAAACTTTTTCTTTTCAGATCTTCAAGTTTATGACAATATGTGTATGAACAATCAAACCATATCAAGTTGACATTAATGAAAATAAAATACATTAACTGATTTAATTTCTTGCATTCACTTTTTCAGCTTGGTGATCATCACCTTATCATCTTCAAGCATTCAATTAGTTATAGTTCATCACAATAATATCAAAGGCCTAAGAAAATCCTCATGGACAATTGATCATATTATAGAGAAAATCAACAACATTGCCTCTAAATTTGAAAGGTTCTATATCATCCATAACTACCGTGAGTCTAACCAGGTAGCAGATGTGTTGGCTAATATAGGATTTAAGAATGATGTCATTAGCAAGTGGATTGGAATGAATAAGATTAATGATGAAAATAATAATCTCATTAATCATGAAAAGATCAACAAAAAGGAGGGCGTAATAAGATTTAATGATGACATTGCATGATATGAATCAGAGCTCATCTACATTTAAGTCAAAGTGGAAAGTGGTTCATATCGGTATTAATACTTGTCTTGTCACACATTCTTTGTGGGTTCTCAGGAAGAAGTTGGAGCGGAATACATTTTATTCTAGGGATTGTGGGTCAAATATGAGAAACTTGAAGCCAATTAAGTCTGAGAAAAAGTAGAGTAACTACATTGGTGACAACATCTACATGAAGGAAGAAGATGAGATGGGTGGCAATTTCAAGAGAGAGGAACCCGCGGAATACAATTGGATCTATGAGAAGGAGGTGTGGAGAAAACTCAAGAAGGGTAGAGTTACCAAGTATCTTAGATGCCTGCATGGTCACAACTAAAGATCACTAGGGAGTTTTCTTCTGGTTGGGAGAATGGCAAGGTGCATATAGCAGGTAAATATTTCCCTCTTACCTTAGATCTTATCGCTGAGATTATGGGCTTGCCTCTTGAGGGTATTAACTTTTCCAAAGGCAAAAAGACTGGGAATAAGGCGTATAAGGATTTCCACAAAACAAATGAAGAAAAGGCTTTGTTTGTTAAAGGAATTGTTGATTATGTTAATATTGCTAACATAAAGCTCATTTGGGAAAAAGGTCTTAGGGTTATTATGGAATACTTTACCCTAGATGGAAGATTTTCCATAGTTTACAACTTTCAGTTTGTTCTAGTGAATCATTTCCATCATGAAGTTAGGGTTTCCTTCCCTTACCTTCTCCTGATCTCCCTCAACTAGATTATCATGGATCATAGGGTTGAATCTAGCCCTATTCTCTATGAGGGTCTGATTCTGCTCATTTTTAAATATGCAAGAGACCATATCTCAGAGTCGGTTCCTATGAATTTGGAATTATAGAAAAGGAAGAGTGTGGACACCAGCATAGATAAGAAGGTTAATGTGCCTCCTATCAAGAGAACCAAAAAGGGTAAGTCTGATAAAAAAGAGGCAATGTTGTCAATTTTAGATGAAGTAGAAGGTATGATATCAGAAGATGATAATTTTTTTGTTTCTTTCGAGGATGAAGCTCTGGTGAAAGGTGAGAAGAGTACTAAGGAGACTCCTGAGAAGGAAAATTCTCCAAATGATGTGAATTATAAAGCGTTGGACGCTAAAAAAGATCTTGCTAGTGATTTTGTGAAAGCCTTTTAGCAGGAAATTCGTGATGAGATTATTAACCTAATAAACAATATTATTCAAGATTATATAGAGGAAACACATATGGGCTCTAATGAAGATAATGAAGATGGTAAAGAAGACATGGAGAAAACTAACAAAGATGTAGATAATGAGGTGTTTATTGGGGATGATACTAGGTTTATGGAGATGGATATCTAAGAGGACAATGAAAAAGGTAATATTCATGTGGAATCTCCTAGAAACACTATCGACCGGGAGGCTGATTCCATCCCACCTGAGAATTTGAAAAGGGAAGAGAATATTGAGAAGGATGAGAATAGGCAGACTCATAAAAATGCCAAGAAGCCATATTGGAACAAGAATTCAACACTAAAAGGGTGACTAACATGAGTGTCATGCAAGCTTCCAGAAACAAGGATATCTATGCCTTCAACATTGACAAGTGGGAATTCCATGATATCCAAGATCTGTGTATAAAATATAGAGCCCTTGATGCAAGGAATGATGCACTTGAAGAAACTGTAGACAAGATAAGGAATGATATAGTAATGTACAATAAAGGTAAGATTGTTTTTGCTGAGGTAAATGAGTGCTCTATCTCACTAGAAGATAAAAATTACTAGCGCCATTGAGAATAAGATTACCCCAATTCTGGAAAAAGTTAGAAATAATGATAAGATTCTAAGGAAGTTGCTAACCATAAACAATATGGGAATGTAATCCATGGTTGATAATCTTAATGCCCTATATGCCATGCTGGATGGGAATAACACGGACAAAAATGCTATTAACATTGAAGATGAAGTTGTGAAATACGATGATCAGCCATCGGGCTTGGGGACAAGGACCAGATCCGGTACTAAAAATAAAACCACTTCTCAGTCCAAAGATCTCACCAGCCTAAAGGAGTCTATCCTAAACATCCAAAAGTAGTTAGAGTTCCTTAAGATGCTGGATTGAAAAGTGTTGTTGGGCGGTTTTTTTTCTTTTTTTGGCTGGAAGGTTTCTCATTTTGCGTGTTCTTTTTCTTGGGGTTAATTCTCTCTCTATAATATTTGGGGTTGTGCCCCTTTTTTGTCACTATCGTTTCATGAGGCAATTGTTGTTCTTATGTTTCTCTTAATTCTTTTTCCTTTCTTTATTTTGTAAAGGGTTCGGGGCCCCTTCAAAACCTTGCAATCACCTTAATCAAAAACATCTAAGAATAAATATGCCAATAGATAAAGTAAATATGTATTTAAATCAGGTTATTTGAATGTAATGTCATCATTTATTTTTATGAGGGTCTGCTCACTTAACTATTCTTTTATTAATATTTTTAGAAAAAATATAAATTGTCAAAATAATCAATTTTACTAAAATTTAAGAATGACCTAATAAATTATTTAGAGAAAATAATAGATTTTTTTATTATACGTTTAACAAAAAAATCATATTTTTCTTAGAAACATAATGGTAAAACTCAATGACATCTTGTTTGAAAGCAAAATTGTGAATTTTAATCGATCTAGATGCATAAATTATTATGGATTCAGATGTTGAACTTGAGATGATGTTGATGGTTAGAATTTTAAAAAAAAATTAGATGGTACAAAAATGATATGCTGATAGAATGAAAGAAGTAGAAGCATTATTTATACCTAGGCTTAGTATGTGGTGTGTAATAATGGAGTAAAGATAAGAAGATTGGAAAGATAAATTTTTTAGGGTCATGTTTGAGCAACAAGCTGGGAAATTTTAGAAAAATAAAAAATAAAATCTAATAATCAATGTCATAATGAGAACAAATCTTAAAATGGAACTTTGCTGCCAACTAATCCAATATGCATTATAAAGTTTTTATGAAGTTATTTTTCAACTACTAAATTTGAGTGTATGATAGAGGTATCTTTTTACGATAAAACAAATAAGCATAAATAGAAATGCTTGTCAAATTAGGTACATGTCTTCATCCAACAATTAGGTAGCTACATTTACTATACTAAGTCAATTAATATGTATTAAAAATCATCACAAATAATGTTTCCTCCTTCAACCACTATATGTAAGTACTTAAGTATTTCTTCATTCAAAGATTACGTAGCTACATTTAATCTACTTATTAGCACACCTCCTTTTTGAAAATTGAATATTAAAAAGGTAAAATAGAATATACCAAACAACACATTCAAAATTTGACTTGTTTAAATGACTTATCTACAATCACGCTAATAGAAACTAATGTGATTTTGAATAAATCATTTAAAAAAATCAAAATTTAAAATATATTATTTAGACTAAAATAATAAAATCATTTTAAGTCTGCAATGAGAGGTCGTCTGCAATAAGAGAAAGGGCAATGGAGAAACAGAATTCAAGGAGGTTGGGTCAGACCTCGTGACATAGAAACTTTAGGCCATTCATCTATTCACTTCAGAACTAACTTCCTATGTCAGGGACAACTGCACCTTAACAATAGAGAGTGCGAATGGGGCAGGGGATACTTTCCTCATCCTTCTATATTAAAATAGAAACAATAGGGAGCTTATCACAGAGAAAATGAAATTCAATGGGAACATGGAAATTGGTTAAGGGGTCATCCAAGGGGCTAGAGGATTCATTTTAATGTACCCATTAATCCAAACCTCATTCCAATATTCCCAACCACTCTAGCTGGAAGACCGTTTAATCCCCATAACCAAAGAAGGCTTGGTTGCACATACATTGTGACATCCATAAGAAATGCTAAGACATCCTAAAAAATAACATGATCTTGGGTTATCATAATAGATTAAACAAAGACATGAAGGGTCATAGACGGAACCACAAGTCTACCTTGAAATGGATTCCAAGATTTGACATTCCTGATCAAAGAAAGAAACCTCAAAAGAGCCAAATGGAGAGGCAGGACAACTCCACCCCCACCAGTACAAATTTAGAAGAAATCCAAAGCAGGGAAAAAAAAAATCAGTCCATAGGAGGAACTATCTCAACTGAGGCCAACTAAAGTCTCGATCACCTTCTCTGAGGAAACTCTAGACTAGAAAAGGCATCTTCTGCTTTAGTAGACATTGATTTGTAAGTTCTAGAAAACCAATTTATCTTACTTAGATTTTAATATATGGGTATATACAAACTGGCAAAAAAAATTTCCATATTCACTATCTAGATGATGAGCTAGGATTCTTCTTAGTTATATTCAAAGATAAAACTAGTGGAGATAAAAAAAAATTTAAATCTAAAGGTTGGTTCTACAAAAATTATGGGCTGCACATGCAATAATGGTATCCAAACTTTGACAACAAGAAGCATGTCATCAAATTAATTATGATGTGGGTAACTCTCAAAAATCTCCCAATGGAATACATAGCTATAGATATTCTCCAAATTTTTTCCAAAAAACTGGGTATTTACCTCAAATATTCATAATTGGAGAAAACTACAACCATGAAGCTCTACTTACTCATGAACCTTGATAAAGAAATCCCAAGATCTCTCAAGATTATATCAAAATTTGGCACATGGGTACAAATTATCTCATATGACCATACTTAGAGTAAGCTAGATCAACCTTAAGCCTCACATTTGATTAAAGAACATATAGAATTGGATAGAGATCCTAAATGGAATGTGGAGTAGGAAAGGATAGACCAGGTGATGAGGGAGTCCCAAAAATCACACATACTTTCCTCAGATATTTTTTCAAAGTTAGGGATATAGAATGATCCATCAACAACTGAGGTAGATATGACTTTTGACAATTTCAAAAGAGAGATTAACCTATTTTGTGGCTTTTATACTAGAAAATAAAAAGTTCCATTAGTAGTGGTCAAACAAAATTATATTTACTAGATCCCAAATCAAGAACACTTGAAGAGTCTTAGGGTGGGTGGAATATTGATTGGATGAAAAATAATGCATCAGATTGGGTTAACAAGCACATATTAAATGAAATCTTTTGATTAATGCCAAATAGAAGTTGTGGAATTGGTCAGATGATCCTAGGGAAAATCAAGATTTCAATAAGAAGGGAGATGTATGGGAATAAATCATTCATGCCACAAATGAATTTATCTTATACAAATAATATTTCCAAATTCAATCACAAATTCATAGAACAACTTCTGACTCAATGGTTCATAGAGGTTCAAATAAATATGATTGTATAAATTACAGATGAAGTCCTAGCAGAAAATGAGACTCCAGGAGAACAACATAATATATCGGGTGAACAATATGAAATCTCCACAGGGGAGGAATCTAATAACACTTCCCTCATAGAGTGTACTAAGAGCTCCCATATAGATTCCACCAAGTCCTTGTTAACTAACTCTCCTCAAAGAAAGGATGACGATGACATTTTACAAACCAGGACTAGTGACATGTGAGAATTAGCCAGGGCTAAGGTAAATTTACCCATCAATAAGGACAAGGAGAAAGAGGCCAGTTGTAACCACCCTAATTTGGTATGCTCTGACCAGAGACCCTATTTTACCTAAGTGTCATCATACCCCTAATTATGTCAAGACAATTCTTCAATTAATTGACATAATTCATTTAAATAAAATTTAATTTCCTAGCGATCTTATCACTAATTTACATTAATTGCCTTAGCCAATTAAATCAAATCAAACCAATTAAAATCAAATCAAATCAAATAAATAAAAACAATTAAATACATGGCTAAGGTAATTAATTAAAAGGAATTAAATAAATTCCCTAATTACAACTCATCACTTGCAAATGGATCACCAAGGATTCAATCTCCGCCTCTCTTCACAAATCAATCTTGACCTCTCAGTCCACAAATTCTTTTATAAAAGGAATGAATTTTGAGCTTAATGGGCCCCTACTTTTAGAATTTCATTTGCAAACTTATTTTGCCCTGATTTCTAACATTCTAAGTGCATTCTTAGTTCATTTATCATAGTAATTACATAATCTTTCATTTGGGAACTCTAAAATGAACTTTGTTTGAGCATTTTTCTTGCATTCTTTAAATCTTCCATTCTAAGCATGAATTTGTCACTTATTTATGCATAATCTGGGGGCAAATTATAGCATGTTTCATATTCTTCTTAGATAGGGAGCAATATGTCGATTTTAGTGATGCATATGTGCATTTCCTTTCATATTTCATGTTTATCTCACTAATGCAATGACATATTGAAGTGTTGTGTTGCATATTTTAGGTCCAAAAAATATACATACATTTCTGGCACCCACCGTGAAAAAAGTCCTGAAAAAAGGTAATCAGAAAATCAATCTTGAAGAAATCCAAAAATAGTGGAAAAAGTCCTGAAAAAAGTTATCCTTGGTGAAAACCTTGCAAGTAGGCACCTTGATACTATAAATAAATAAAAAATAAAAAGAACAAAAAATTTGAAAAAGAGAAAAGTGCCTCTCGGTGAAAACCTAGCATATAGGTGTCTTGGTAGAAAAAATAAAAATCTTTGACGAGTGGTGAAAACCTGGTAAACATGTGTCACTTGTAATCTGTGCTCCATCTATCAATGCACTGCTGACACTAATCCTTCACAATCACACATGTGCTATTGGTTGACTTTGATTCCTTACAAATGTCATATCTTTTCCTAGGATTTGTCTACATTTGCATCTTAGGAATAGTCATCCTAAAATGGGGATATTTTTGCTAGCATGTTCGGTTTGCGTCTGCTACATTGTCCTAGGTTCCTTGTCTAGGATGGTTTTCCTCTCAAAAATAGTATTTCTCAATACTTGCATCAAAACGTCACTATCACAAATAAGGGTGTTTCTTCAACACCACCTACCTATAACAGACATCATACTAGTGTTTCTCAACACTTTAATGAAACAGTGTTCCTAAACACTACATTGGATTGTAATTGCTGACATGAAAATCATATTGTTTGATTCTCTACTGTGCTTGACAAACATGAAAAACATATTGTTTGATTCTAAGTTCTGATTGATGATTCTCTACTGTGCTTGACAATGAATCAATGGTATTTCTCAATACTACTTAAACACATATAGACTGATCTTGGTTTGATTATGACTCTTTTTATATTCCCATGATGTTTCAAACTAGGGGCATATAAGCAGTTATGAATTTTCTTTGATTGATTATCAATTGGTGATTGTTATGTCTTCTGAGTTACTCCATGATGTCTATTTCAAAGAAAAAGACTCGCAAGGATAGGGGGCATTATTTCTTCTTGGTTTTCTGTGTATAGTGATTGTTTCAACAATCCTATAAATTTCACCTAACTTGAATGTTTATGGTAAGAGCTTCCAACAAGAGCAGATAGCCGCATATATGTTGATCCTTGTTATGTGTAAGCTACAGTGAGGTTGAAGCAATTTCCTTGTGTGTTTCAACATCAGATTCTAAGTAAGGTGTACGACACATTATGTACCAAAGGATATGAATATTAAAGGTCATTTTAGGTCACATATCTCACATTACACTCAAACAGAAGATGATTCTTAAAGTAAAAGGAGATAACTGACTAGTCATCCTGGCCTCTATGCCTTGATGCTTAGGTTTATTTTCAACATTGCATCCAATACACATAGTATTCATACTTTCATGATACCTAGTGGGTATTAGTGAAAGTGTTACTATCTGATGATGTTCGTTACAAAAATTCCCAATGATGATAAAAATTCTATAATGTATACAAATCAGTGACAGTCCTAAGAGTCTACATGTAGATGCATTAACAGATTGCATGATTCATTTTTAGAACAACATAAGGACTTGATCTCAAAATGATTTTTTGGTTCATCCAAAATCCAAGTTAATTACACAATCTATATTACTAATATTAATGTCATTGCATATCCATGACATACATTCTGCATTAATAAATGAGAAAGAGAAAATAAAAAAACAAAGCATTCAAGCATTACATTTCTTTTACATCCTAAGTGCATCCATACATATATCTGCATAAAGAAAATCTCAAAAACATACATCTACATATTCATCTAGAATCATTCAAAATACACACACACACACACACACAGATATATATATCCGTAATAAATCAAATAGAATAAATGATGTCATCACATGAATCTATTCTAACTCATCAAGAAACCAAGTACATAATCACATGTGCATCAATTTAAGCATCTATCAAAAAAAGAGAGAACCCATGAACATATCAAGATCAGAAACAATTATCTCAGATATATATCAATGATGAAATAGAAAAAAAATGTGGAACTCTCTACAAAAGAGTATCAAGATGATCACGATAAAACAAATATACATGTATAAAATTTTGCGGTATAATGGATGATCTCAGAAGGATCAATATATACAAAATGTCTCAAAATATCACAAGAATAGTATCAGGTCTGACTGCTACCCTCTCCCTAGTCTGGCAAAGGAGGAGGTGGTGTAGGATGAGCTGGTGGAGGCATCGCTCCCTTTGACTATTATGTCACTCAAGAATATAATGGGGCTTTATGTCCCTCTGGAATGGCCGCATAATATAATGCAAAATAGTAAGAAGATCTCTAGCCCTAATGAGTAGTTGTGTGGGCCTAGGTATCTCTCTCAGCTCTCATCATCTCTAACTGCCTATCCCTGTCTTCCATTAAAGTATCCAATATAGTGATGCAAGCTCTAATTTTCTCCCACTCCCTCTAACACTGTGACAAAGCAACTCCATCCCTACCAGAATCTCTGCATGTATCCCTAGGAGGATCTTGTCTAGGAGGTCTACCTCCTCCACTAGGTACCTATCCTGATGGCCTTTGTTGTTGACATTGCTGCTCTCTATTTAGTAATGGACATGGATCTACCCGTGGAGACACAAACTTGAAGTGACTCTATCTACCACTGGCACCCTCTCTGCTACCACCCACTCCACCACCACTCTGATCATCTCCATCATCTTCGTGATCATCCTGGCCACGTCCGTGACCTCTGTCTAGAGGAGGGCGTCTAGCATCTCTCCCACCCCCACCTCCACTATCTCTCTGGGCTCTGCCTCTACCTCTAACAGGTCTATCATCAGCCAGATCATAATCTAAAGAATCCTCTATGCAAGGAGCTACCTCCTCAGGAGCTATAAAACTAGGAAAAGGATACTGTAACATATATGCAAGATAACCATCAGTGCAACCTGCATCTGCAACATCCATAAGATAATCCCACCCAACTATGACCATATAATTGATCTCCAGCTGTGTGGTCTCATATACTAATCTAGCCCCCCAAAGAGGCTCCTTATCAAGAATCTGGGTGTATCCTATCAAATCCTGTGAATTTCCCAGTACATGACCATACTATCACAGCACGCGAGGAACCAGAAACTACTCAACAATGTAACGGGTCAGCCCAAACAAGTACCTAATTTGGAAAAATTATGACATTTGAAACTGATCTGAGTTCCACTCCTCACAATCTAAGTATGGTCACCATATAAAAATTGTTACATCATCAAGAAAATGGCACCAGTACTCTACCTTGCCCAGATGGGGCTGCTAAATGAAACCTACATACATATAGACATAAGATGCTTTGGTGCCCTTTGTCTGTCTACTATCAGTTGTGTAACTAGGATGTGCTCCCAGGACTAGATCTTCAATATCAAGATACCAATTAACATTCTACGAGAGTACTCATGTAACTCTCGATACAAGTGTGCTAAGATACAACTCCCCCACCCAAATTTGCATGATGAAATAGTCATCTACTCCAAGGTCTCCACCCAGCCGCATATGAATCCATGTTTTACTCAGTTAGGAATGAGGATCCCCCTAATCAATCCAGCAAGATACATAGGTAACCGATCATAATGATCGCACATATAATCCCATGTTAGATATCGGAGGACTATGATCTGATTTCCAAAGTACCTATGGGTAGAAGCAATAGCTATTGCAGAGTGTGACTCAGACTGAACCGTCCAACCCATCACTGGAATATGCATCATGTGCCACACATCCTCAAGTGTGACAATCATCTCACCAGTCGGGAGATGGAAGGTTCTGTGCTTTGAGTCTATCTCTCAGCAAGAACAGTCAACAACCCCCGATTTACCCTAATGTCAGGTAAATCTAAAGTGAAGTCAAATGTAGACGTACTATGGTCTATAACTCAGCTAGTTTCAAGGCCCGAGATAACACAAGGACTAATCCTAGATGAGGTCCTAAAAAATGCACTACCTCAAAATAAATCTATTAACAGAACACAAATACAGGTTCAAATCAGTATTCTAGCTAAGGCAACTACGAAGAAAAGCTATTCACTAAGTATTTTTGGCCTTCAGAAAGAGAAAAATAATTAAAATTGGAAAAAAACCTAACTCCTAAATAGAAAATGAATGTGTTTTTATAGGGTGTGATCCTAAACACTAGATGTGATATGCGATTTCTTGGATGCAATGGGGAATCTAGGAAATGATCATGTTTTGACAGGGTGCAACGCGAGACGCAGGGTGCGATCCTATTTTCATAGGTGCCGACCAAATTCAAAGACTACCAAAATTTTACCCCATAAGATGCAAGATTGGAAAATAGGATGCGATCCTTTATTTACTGGATGTGACACAGGATTAACCATATGTGACCCAGGACACAGGAGGCGATGCAAAATTGAAAGATTAATATCTACTACAAAAATGGACAAAAATGAAAATTGAAAACATGAAAAGGTAGGTATTAATGTACTCACCGACAGTGCGTAATCGGTTGGGTGCTAATGTAGATGTGCAAGCTCAAATCAATGCTTCTCCACAGGGACCACCATCTTCTCTTCAAAGCTCTAAATTTACTAGGGATAAAAGTGAACATGAATGAGTAAAAAGTAACTTTTGAGATATATATTGACATTTTTGAGCTATTTAGGAGCTCTAAAACTCCTCCCATATGACCAAAATTCAATTTTGTTCTTTTCTGATTAATCGGGAATGAAATCAAACGTGCACATGATGTTTTCAACAACATGCTCAACATTTTATGACAGTCTCACAAAAATGTAGAATTGTTATACATGTTCAGAAAATGATTTGCAGGCTTTACACAATCAGTTTTCTAGGTTCTCTATCACCAAATTTCTCATTATTCATCAAAATATTGGTCCTACATCATTTTATCATACTCAGAACTTACATTTTCACATAGTTAACTTGGTAAAATTGTGTTTTCTCTTAACACACCTTCGCTTCATCATTTCTTCTAAATTGATTCTTTCTTGATTCAATCGATCGGTTCAAGTGATATATCATTCTACAGAAGGATTTTGTTTATTTTTCCTTTGATTTTTTTCCCAAGGGGGCATGATCACACTTAAAATAAATTAGATTCTTGCTCAAAAAGTATTAAAATAACTTCATCATCAAAAGACTAGGGGCATGGTTGTTTCCTTCGATCAAGTTGGGACTGTTGGATAGAAGGCTTCAGTTCTCACAAGCTGGATATATATGTCTACATATTCTCAGATTCTTATTAAGCTCTTGGCAGCTTCATACTGACCTTCATTCAATCAAGTTTGGAGTCAGTAATATCAATTCTCATTCAATCAAGTTCAGAATTGATATCTTTAAGATCTTTGTTTTATTGACCTTTGTTCGATCAGGTTCAAATTCAATACTATCAGTCTTAGTTCAATCAAGTGCAAGACTGATCTCATCAAACATTTCATTCAATTAAGTGCGGAATTCTCAAACTTTCTGAAGTCAACATCAAACATTATTTGAATCAATGCTACTCGCACATCAATTCAAAGAGGGGAAAATGTAACCACCCTAATTTTCTCTGCTCTGACCAGAGACCTTATTTTCCCTAAGTGTGATCATACCCCTAATTATGTCAAGACAATTCTTCAATTAATTGGCATAATTCAGTTAAATCAAATTTAATTTCCTAGTGATCTCATCACTAATTTACATTAATTTCCTTAGCCAATTAAATCAAATCAAATCAATTAAATCAAAATAATTAAATACATGGCTAAGGTAATTAATTAAAAGGAATTAAATAAATTCCCTAATTATAACTCCTCACTTGTAAAATGGAAATTCAATCCATTAGCCAATGAGAGTTAAATCACTTAAGTCACCTCACATGGATCACCAAAGATTCAATCTCCACCTCTCTTCACAAATGAATCCTAACCTCTCATTCCTCAAATTCTTCTATAAAAGGAATGAATTTTGAGCTCAATGGGCCCCTAATTTTAGAATTTCATTTGCAAACTTATGCTGCTCTAATTTCTAGCATTCTAAATGCATTCTTAGTTCATATTTGCATAGTAATTACATAATCTTTCATTTGGGAACTCTATAATGAACCTTTTTTTAGCATTTATCTTGCATTCTTTAAATCTTCCATTCTAAGCATGAATGTGTCACTAATTTATGCATAATCTAAGGTAAAATTAGAGCATATTTCATACTCTTCTTAGATAGGGAGCAATATATTTAGTTAAGTGATGTATATGTGCTTTTCCTTTGATATTTAATGTTTATCTCACTAATACAATGACATATTGAAGTTTTGTGTTGCATCTTGCAGGTCCGCAAAATACACACACCAGTGAATCTATGTTAGTGCACTCACCACTTAAAATAAAAAAAATTAGAAGTTATGAAGACCATTACATCTACCAACAACTTGGGATGTAGAAAATCATCTAGATTATTAGCCGAGGATTTGGATGGTAAATCTTTAGCAGGGAATAATAATGGAAAACTCAAACAAAAGGAAAAGAACAAGGTGGCAGAAGGTAAAGTGAATAAACATCTTTCAAAACATAAAATTAAAGGGGGCATTGTGCCTCTAAAATCAGTATAAAAAAGAAAACTATGAAAGGAATCAGGCAAGGAAAACTCTCTTAAATCACAAGCTAAGTAGGGTTATCAAGGATCACCTATCTCCCTCAGACTGCAGGAAGTGTATGATCTCTTTTGGTGCTCAGGCAATGCATCTCTCTCGGACAAGACTTCCAAATCATCTACTTTTGTAGAAAGGCTCCTAGAAGCAGATGAAGAGAGATTAAATGACATTGAAGAGTCAGTGTTCTACAATGAAACTCTAGAGGAACATCCCTTAAGTCCTCCCAATGGGTGAAGCCCTCAAATCTCTCCTCTTTCTTTTATTGTGTCTCTAGAACAAACCAATAATTTAGGCATCCAGAAATCCTTGATAAGGAACTTCCCTCCAGACTATGGGGCTATTCAAAAAAATAGGAGAGGAGGGAAATCATTAGCAAAATTAAGAGCTAAAGATGGAGATTATTTTGAACAAAAAAATTTTACAACATATTTACAAGTAGGGAAGGGGAAGTTCCTTCCCAAGTTATAAAGAAAATCCTCTCTTGGAATGTTAGGGGTCTTAATGCCCCTAACAAGAAGTGAGTAGTCAAACACTGCATTTTCTCTTCTAAGGTAGATGTAGTATTACTGTAGGAAACAAAAATGAGCATTTAGTAATCATCCAAGTTCACCAAGAATCTACGAAATTGGTTAGTGGAGAGGATTGAGGCCATAGGCTCCTCTGGAGGCATTGCAATAATTTTGAATTCTAGACATATATCTTTCTCAAAGATGGTAAGGAGTAGCAATTGGAAAGGAGGTGAAATAGGCAGTTTGAGCTCTAATTTAAGTTTATCCATCTTAAATGTATATGGGCCAAATCTTAGAAGGAAGAAAATAGATGTTTGGGAGGAGATCAACAAGTGTCTTATGGATTGGTCAGATAAAAAAATTATTATTAGAGGGGATTTCAATGATATACTACATCTATCTTATAAATTGGGGGGTTCTTAGAGGGAATCTAAAACCCAAACTAATTTTAAGGATTGACTGCAATCATAGAATTTAATGGAAATTGAACTTGACAATGGGCCATACACTTGGTCTAACCAGATACTTGGGACTAGAATCATTTTAGAAAAATTAGATAGATTTTTCTTTAAAGGAGATTTAACAGCCTTCCCCTTTGACTTGAAAGAATCCATCTCTCCAACATCTAGATCAGGTCATTACCCCATTTAGCTTGACATTTTGGGACAAGACAAACCATTGCTTTTCCCATTCAAATTTGAGAATATGTGGCTTAAAGATGAGGATTTCTCCAAATTGGTTGTAGATTGGTGGTCAGAATGATGGGTAAAAAGATCAAGGACATTTCTCTTTGTTTCAAAACTTAAAAATATTAAACAAAATCTGATTACTCTGAACATAAATCATTTTAAAAATATTTTCTCCTCCAAATTGGATATTGAACAAAGGCTCAAGGACTTGGCTGAAATCATCATTCAACAGGGGATGAAAAAAGATCTATTTGATTTGGAAAAATTGCTACTTAGAGACCATGAAGATATCTTAGCTAAAGAAGTTTATCAGAGATAAAATTCTAGGGAGAATTGGCTGGAAGCAGGGGATAAATGCACAAAAAAAATCATAATAGAACTAAAAAAGGTAGTAGTGCCAAAGAATTCACAAAAGTACAAATGTTGATGGGGTCTTGCTTCAAGATTAGAAGGAGATCCAAGAAGAAATTGTAAACTATTTTGTAAACTTGTTGAACAACTTAGAGAGCTCACACATTAATGCTTAGAATGACATCATCACTAACATTCCTAAGATTGTAACTCTTGAAGATAATCAATTCCTTTTGGCAAGATTATAAGAGGAAGAAATTTTACAGACTCTTAATCACATGGCTCGTGAAAAATCTCTCAGTCTAGATGGATTCCCCCTAGCTTCTTTCTACATTCCTGGCATGTGTTGGGAAAAGACCTCACAGAGGCAGCTCGTTCTTCAAGTAGATTCTTGACCAAAATTAATAATAATTCCATTTCTATTATCCCTAAAAAAGAACAAGATAATAATCTGGATGAATTTAGGCTAATAGCTCTTTGTAATGCCATTTTAAAAATTTTATCCAAATCTTTAGCTAATAGATTATAAAAAGTATTGGGGAAGAAAAAAATGGGTTTTTTCCTAGGAGATCAATCCTAGATGGCATCATCATTGCTTAGGAAGTTATCCATTCTATCCAATGCAATAAAATCCAAGTATGATCATTAAATTAGACATTAATAAATCATATGATAAGGTGGACTGGATATTCTTAGCCAAATGCATGGAAAAATTTTGGTTCTCTAAAGCTTGGATCAACTTAATTTATTACTATATATCTACCTAAATTCTAGATCCTCATCAATGGATCTCCACATGGATAATTCATAGGCTCTAATGGGATTAGGAAAGGGGATTCCTTATCTCCCTTCTTACTTATATTTATGGTAGAAGCCTTGGGTCATATATTTATTAGTCAACATAATCAGGGCATACTCAATGGAGTGGAAATCACCTCAGCTGTTAGGGCAGTAACCCATCACCAATTTGCAAATGATATACTAATTTTTGGAAAAGGCATCATTGGGGAGTCTTTGAAAAAATAAAATTTATCCAATTATTCCTTAGCCTTGGGAAAAGTTGTCAATAAAGACAAGTCTCTAATTTTTTTTATACCAAAAAGAAAATTCAGCATCAGATTGTAAAAGTTTTGTATTTCAAGACTAGATCTCTCATGTGCTCATACTTAGGAATCCCAATTAAAAAATCCATGATAAAATCAACACTTTGGAAACCTATCGGTGAAAGAATGGAAAAAATAATGAAATCATGGAAATCCAAGTGGTTATCTTGGGCGGGTAGAATTGTTATAATCAAAGTTACTTTGGCACCAATCCCCATTTATCTGATGTCTTGCATTGCATTACCAATGGGGTGTTATATGGACATTGTTAAAAAAAAATTAGAAAATTCTTTTGGCAAGGCATGGACACAAAAAGGAAATTTGCCCTTATATCATGGGATAAAATTTCCAAAGCAGTGGAGGCAAGGGGTACAGGAATCAAAAATCAACTCTTGCAGAATCGAGGCCTTGGGGTGAAGCTTTACTACAAAATACTCAAACAACCAAATCTTAAATGGATGAGGATCATCACAGGGAAATATTTTCACAATTTAAATGAAGAAGAGGTTGCTAGAGTTAGGGAAATTCCTAGGGGGTCCAGAATTTGGAATTTCATATCAATATCCAGGGGTGTTATTGAGGATCGCGTCACTTGGAACATCAAATATGGGAGTAGAGCTCTTTTACGGGATGAATCATGGGGGGGGGGTTATCCAAGAATCAAAAATATTTTTAGGACAAACAAATTTAGCAAAGTATGTTTTGAAACGTAGGGTGTCTTTGTTAAAGATTACATATTACCCTCCTTGGAGAGCATTGCAGATGGTTGATTGCATTGACAATAATTTGCAGAAATTAGCTTAGATCCCATAGACATGGTGCATCTTACACGATTCTTAAAGACAAATTGTTCTTTCTTAAATAAGGAAAGGAAGAAATAATTTGGAATAGTTCAAAATCGGGGGACTACAATGTGAAGGTGTATGTGTCTGAATGTGACCTCTAAATCAGGCACAAACACAACATAGTCATTGCTCAATCATCAAATTACAAAAATGAACATAAATTGTCCATTCCACAATATTGATTGAATCGACATTTTGCCTCCTATTTAGTTGGGGTTTTTAAATTACTCTCAGAACAAGAGCCAACAACCATGACCATTGCTAAAATGGAGGATTTGAAAGCATTGAAAAGTGAAATTGAAACTATTCTATATGAGAAATGCCATTACAATCTAAGAATAGAAATACATATTTTAATCTAAGAAGATTGAAAGAAAGAATGGAATTAAGCTATTTGATACATAAGCAAACTAAATTAAGATGCAAAGTGCCATTAATCTGAATTAAATTATACTAATTATGCAATAAAAGATTGAAAACATGAGAGAATTGAGACAATATTTTGCTATAGTTTTGATACTCTAAAATTGCTCCTCTCAAATGAAGAAAAGGAAGTCCATAATATAGAAGAACCTGGAAAGAGGATGAAGAGTTTCTTGGAAAGAAATGGCTGACTCTTCATCTCCATGGAGTAAGGTGAGACAAAATGAGGAATTATTTAATTAAAGAAATGAATTATTGCCACATGACTGGATTTTCACATGGAATTATAGAATTCTTTTGAGGATAATCCATTCAAATAACTAAATAATTATTCAATTCCTTTTGATGTGTATTAGCTAAAGGGGGTGGAATTAATTTAATTTAAAAGTACTTAGGACTTTAGAATTAAATTAATTAATCATAGGGATTTTTAGCTAATGAATCTTGAAAATTTAGGAATTAAATATAGTGTAAGATTTATACAAATTTAGGTTTTCTGCATTTGAGACTAAGTCAATTAAAGACAATTAGGAAGGAGAATTTGCCTAGTAAAATAGGACTTCGATGATGAGAAAATGCACCAAAATTGATTAGAATTGTAAGGTGCCAATTTTGGGGTGTTACATTTTGCCCCTCTTTGAATTGATGTGTGAGCAGCACATTGATTCAAAGAATAGTCCAAATACCAATTGAGAAAAGATCAGAATCAGGGTTAGATTACCCAAATGTCCATTGATAGCTGATGAAGATTTAGGACTATCTCCAGAATCAGGGTTAGATTTCCCCAATACAAAGGTTAGCCCTCTGAGATCCGGGTTAGGTTGCCCAGATAACGGTCTAAAAGAGCTTTTGAGAGCTATCTTCATAATTAAGCATGAATTTTAGGAATTAGGGTTAGATTGCCCCAATACCCAATGAGATTTCAAGAGTCATCTCCAAAATGAAGCTTGATCCTTGAGGATCCGAGTTAGGTTGCTCAGATACCTAGAAAGATAGATGATAAGATGTGAGGCATCAAGATGCCCCTAGAGTTTCAAGATCATGAAATATCCAATTTTGACCATAAGGTATGAAACATTGAATATGCCCCAAGTGATGAGATGCCCCTAGCAATGGGGAATTTTGATTTAGATCAGACTGATTCAAGAATGATGCGAAAAGATTCAATGATGGAATCATCCTGCCCCCTCGGGAGCGAAATCGAAAGATGACACAACATAAAGATGATCGACAACAAAATATTGTAGATAGAAGTAAGATCGAAGATCTAGAGAAAATCAGAGATAGATCAAGAGAAGGCAAAATTGATTTAGAGCGATCAGGAGGTCCTATTGACTAGGTTTGACCAAAATTGACTAGAGTTGACTTTGATAAAAAGATTGCAGAAGCTGAGAAAATGATGAAAAGAGATGATTCTAAAAAGAAAGCGACGTCAGAAAGATGACTGCACAAGCGTCAAAGCATGTCGGTCCCAAAATTTTGAAATGCAATTTTGAGCTACTTAGGAGTGTTAGATTTTGATTTCGATCACAAAAATGGATATCGCAATATACGAAAAGTACTAACCAAAAGAATATGAATGAAGATCGAGAGAAAGGAATGGACACTTGTGTAGTCAAGAGGAATCCAGGACAAAAGACGAGGACCTTTGAAGAATGAGAAGACAGTGAAGAGAGCACCAAAATTGTCACTATGCAAGCTTAAAATGTGAATGCAAGCCTAAGATAAATGCAACCCTAGGACTTGGTTGTTGGACTCATCACATAATTATCATCATCGAGTATTTTTGGAACATTGGAGACAATACAATCCTTACTGGCGCCAATGCAACCATAAGGATATGAATATGACTTTCATCGAATAAAATGTAGGAAACAAACATAAGCACCAGGGCACAAAAGCCAAGGTGACCTAAACATTGTTTCCAGTTTTATATAGTAAGAGTACACAAGTAGACAGACAGAGCAATAACAGTCAAGGAGATAGTTCCAACCTCCCCTTGGCGTACAAATAAACAAGATCGATGGATGTGAGGCTTTTCCACCTTAATGCAGAAGCTCTTATCACACCCTGTTTATTTGATGTTGTTGGCTCATCGAAACTACACCAACAAGCAGTAGACAAAAGAAAATATCAATGAAAACCATTAGAACAGACAGCATACAAAGAAAGATTCAATCATAGCTCAACATGTTTCAAATTTTATGAATGTGCATGTGTTTAAGGGTGTTGAAAAAACACTATTGTGCTTGTGGTTGCAATGTGTTTGGTTGCTATCGAGAGATGTTTATGTTGCGATATCCAATGTGTGTTGAAAAACACAGATGTATCCAAAGATAGTGTTTGAAAAAACTATTTTATTGGGGTGTTGAAAAACACCAGTTTGTGCCAGTAGATAGTTGTTCTTTAGAACTGACAAGATTACTAACCCGAGTGTAAACTGAAGATACGATCAAAGTGGGGAGTCGTACCCCCAAGTAATGAATGTTGATGTCAAATATGTAGATAGCGAGTTGATATGAGAAACCTCAATAGTACAGTCACAGTAAGAAGACACAGTGAGAATCACTGGTGACTGATGCAAGAAAGATTCTCAAGCATAAAGATCGATGTGAGATCCAGGCATCAGCAAGAAGACTCAGTGAGAACCACTTGCGACTGATGTGAAGAGGAGAGAGACTCCAAAAGATAGGACAATGCCCCCTCTAGACCAAGAAGATGCCCCCGAGTGTGACCAGTTTCAATCCATGTGAAGTCGAGAAAAATCTCAGAAATGACTAAGAGAAAATGCATGAGCGAGCAAACTAAAGCAAGAAAGCACACCAAAGCAAGAAAGAAAACTAAGGTAGGAAAGCAAACTAAAGCAAGAAAAAAAGAGAGAAAACTACAAGAAAGCCAAGAGATGTCACGATAGATAGAGCATTGTGGAACAAGAGACACCTGTTTACCAGGTTTTCACCATCTTGGCAAAGATTCTAATTTTTCTACCATGACGTTTGTTTACCAGGTTTTCATCAATGGCACATTTTTCTCTTTTTTTTTTGTACTTCTCCTTTTTTCAATTTTTTGTATTTTTTTCATTTTTTCATTTTTTGTATTTTTTCTTTCTTTTGATTTTTTTGGTATTATCAAGGCACCTGTTTACCAGGTTTTCACCAGGATAATAGATACATCAAAGCGCCTGTTTGCAAAGTTTTCACTAAGATGATCATTTTTTTAGGACATTTTTGCAATGTTTAGGATTTTCTCAGAATAGAGTATGTACATGAGCATTCAGAAGACATCTCAACTATAAAACTTCTTCAGATGAAGAGAATTGATAGGCTCTTTGAGCTGTTCCCCCTCTATGGTAGAGAGCTGGTAAGCGCTAGACCACAATACTATAGTGATAACATACGCACCAAGCTAGTTTGGTTCAAATTTTCCTTTCTGGACCCGCTGATGTTGATTCTTGGGGTTCTCTCTCAAGGCGAGATCACCCATTTGGAATTCTCTTGGTCTAACCTTCTTGTTGTAGCTTTTAGATATTTTCTTCAGATATTCTTGGAGATGATCAAATGCCACTTTTCAACCTTCATCTAGTAGTTCAAGCTCTTGTAGCCAAGATATTCAGATATCATCGTCAGTAATGAGGCCCTTCAAAGAGACTCGCAAGGTGGGAATCTCAACCTCAATAGGAAGCAATGCATCTGCACCATAAACTAGAGCAAAGGGCATGGCCCTTGTTGGTTTCTATATACTGGTGCAGTAAGCCCATAAAGCCAGATTAATCTGGAGATGCCAGTCTCATCCAAATTTGTGTACTATGAAATGTAAGATTTTGAGAATAGTCTTATTTGAAGCTTCCGCCTGTCCATTACCTTGGGGATAATAGATAGAAGACCAGTGCTGAATAATTCTAAACGTAGTGCATAAATATATTAGATCCTTGTTCTTGACTTGCCCCCCATTGTCAGTGATTATTGATGAGGGTACACCATATCTGTAGATGATGTAGTTCAGTATAAACATAGCCACAAACTTGCCAACAGCTATGATGAGAGGCACTACCTCAACCCACTTGGTGAAATAGTCTATAGTAGTGATGATGTATTTATGTCCCCTTGAAGAAGATAGATGTATCTGACCCACTAAGTCAAAGGCCCACTACTGAAATGGCCAAAAACTGATGAAAGGAATGAGCTCCTTGGCAGGAGAATGGATCAGATTTTCATGAAGATGGCATTGTTTTCAAGATTTAGCAAATTGTATAGCTTCTTTCTCCATATCCAGCCAATAGTAACCGGCTCTAATAATTTTTCAAGCTAGTGTCAGGCCGTTTGAGTGAGATCCACATACACCTTCATGCACCTCTACTAATGCACATTTGGACTCATCAGGTTCTAAAAACCTAAGGAGGGTACTGTCTAGACCTCATCTATATAAGTCATTAGCTATGATGACAAACTATGAAGCACTGTGGATTAAGTGATGTTTCTCATTTTAGGTGTAAGTGTTCGAAATGATTTGGTCACGAAGGTAGGATTAAATATGATGGTAGCAAGATGAGTCATGTCCAATGACTGAATAAATCACTTGGGATTCAAGGGAATTATAGGTAGGGTGACATAATGTCTCCACTAGGAATTCATGTCTGAAGTCATTTTTTGGCATTCGTAACATTGAAGCCAGAGTAGCCATGGCATCGACTACTTTATTATCTGCCGTTGGAATTTGTTGGAAAGTAACATGTTCAAAGTATTTATTAAGATCATCAACCATCTTTTTAAAAGGCACCACTTTTTCATCTTTTATTTGATAGATGTCATTCACCTGATTAATAACCAACTGTGAATCTCCAAAGACCTTTAGCTCATCGACACTCCATTCATTAGCGATTTTTAATCCATTAATCAAGGCTTCATATTTAGCAGTGTTATTTGTGTAAGGAAACATCATTTTGTAAGCCTTTGGTAATGATTATCGTTGAGGTGTAATGAGCAAGATTCTGGCACCTGACCCTTGCTGGGTGAATGATCCATCAAAGAACATGGTCCGTGACTGATGTGTGAGAAGAATGATGAACTCATCTGGGAACTCAATCCTTAATGGTTGGTGATTTGTAATAGGTACCTCAGCCAACTAATCTGCAATTGCTTGCCCTTTGATATCTTTTCTCTCCACATACTCAATGTCAAATTCACTGAGATCATGACCCACTTAGCTAATCTACCTGTGAGGGAAGCTTTGTTGAGTAAGTATTTTAATGGATCATTTTTTTGCAATGAGCCTTGTAGTGTGAGAAAGCATGTAATGTCATAACTTCTAGGAATCGAAAACCACTACTAAGAAAGCTTTCTCAATGACAGAATAATTCATTTCATAGAAAACCAATGTTTTGCTGATGTAATAGATTTCTCTTTCTTTATTGTTTTGATCTTCTTGAGCCAATAGAGCACCCAGAGATGTTTCTATAGCTGAGATGTATAATATTAATGGATTCCTATGAATAGGAGGCATTAATATAGGTGGATTGTCCAGATATTGTTTGATTTGTTGAAATCCTTGTTCACATTCTTTATTTCATTCATAGGTCACACCTTTATGTAGAGTTTTAGTAAATGGTTGTGACTTGTAAGCTAGCTGCGAGATGAAGCATCGGATAAACTGAAGCCGACATTGAAGACCATTTAATTTGTCTAATATTGTGAGGTGGAGGCATTTCCATGATAGCTTGCACCTTTGTAGGATCCACCTCAATTCCTTTGGTGAAGATGATATAACCAAACAATTTTCCCGAAGTTACTCCAAATGCACATTTCTTAGGATTAAGATGCAGTCTAAACTTTTCCATATGATCCAGTATAGGGCCTAGATCAGTAAGATGTGCTTTCCCATGCATAATTTTAGCAAGGGTGTCATCAGCATAGTCCTCCATTGTTTTGTGCATCATGTCATGAAATATGGTAGTAACTGCTCTCTGATACGTGGCTCCAACACTCTTGAGACCAAAAGGAATAACATTCCAGCAGAAAGTGCCACATGTACAAGTAAAAGTAGTCTTTTCTTGGTCCTCTAGTGCAATTTTGTTTTGGTTGTAGCCAGAGACACCATCCATTAGGGATTACATCTATACCCTGCTATCATATCCACAATCATATCAATGTTGGGTAGTGGGAAATCATCCTTTGGACATGCCTTGTTTAAGTCCCTAAAGTCTGTGCAGACTCTAATATATTTTTCATGCTTTGACACTATAACTATGTTGGAAATCTATTCCGCATAATCAATTTCTCTGATGGACCCAGCTTTTAGGAGTTTCTCTAGTTATGTGACAAGTAGAGCCACATGTGGATGCATTTTTCTAAGTTTTTTCTTGACTGGTTTTACACTAGGAGCTATTGACAGGTGATGCATGATAAGGTCAGGATCTACACCAGGCATGTCAGAGTATGTCCATACAAAATTTATCTTTTTCTCTTTGAATAAATCAATGAATTCTTTGAGTTCTTCTCCAGACAATGATTTAGCCACATGAATAATGTTTGGATGTTCTTTTGTACCCAAATTTACCGGTTGAGTTGGATCAATTAGCACTGATGAGCATTCTTGGAAATGACTTAGAAGTGCATCAAGTATTTTATCCTCAGGTGCCTTGAAGAGGTTTTCACCTTCGGATACGTCTATTCTTTTTATTTTTTTTGGCTCTGATACTACCACAATGTGGTTTTCACCATCAGAGCACCTATTTTTTCTTCTTTTGATTTTTTGACTAAGATACTTGATATCAGCCTCGGTCATGTTGACACTTTCTTCACTAGTGGAGGATGTTATAGGTTCAATAGTGTGAAGATAATAGGATAGAGCATAATCATTCTAGAGTGTGAGGACTTCATTGGATGATGAAGGGGAATTCCAGTCTATTAGCTCAGGATGTTGGAGTGAGAGGGTCGTGACGGGTTCAAGTGCATTCACGGTATAATCATTGAAAGTGCTGACTAGTAAGCTGAGACCTAGAGCGATCTCATCCAAAGGTGTACTTGAACCCCTTTGAATCCTAGCGACCATAGTAGAAGACATGTTAACATCTATGGAATCAGACTCATTAGACCTTTCACTAGACCCTTCACCTATGTCGAGAATTTTTTCATACGATCCTTCTGAAATACTGTCGAACTCATATTCATGGGAATCTATGTCTGAATGCTAACTGGGATGTTTGCACCATGAAGATTTGGGAGTTCATGTGACACCGGCCTGTTCTTGCATAAAATGCTCTTGAAACTGTGATGGTATGTATCGTTCACCTTGGAAACTAGGATCTTGTGACACCTTCCATTGTTTGTATGTCAGAGTAGTAAATGGAATAACAACATTGGAGTCACTGTCAGCCTTGGTTGTACTGGCATGTATCATGACATCATCTGGCTTAGCAAAGAATGTTGCTACATCTAGAGGAATAGGATAAGGAAAGAAATCCTTGTCAGAGCTATCCTCTGTGGTATCAACTGTAGTTGTGCCTTCAGGTTTTGGTGGAGGATCTAGTTTTGGCACAAATTTTTTAATCCCTAGATGGAAAAGGATCTTCTTGAAACCCAAACTAGTTGTGTCTTTCATCTTTTGATCTGTAGCTTTAATAGGTTCAACTAACCGATTAGCATTTCATGATTTTAAGACCTTCATTATTGGGATCTAGTTCACGAGCTGGGGCAGTATGTTCAGATATGTCCTTTCCTTTGCAAAGCCAAGCTTTAATAGCTCTTTCCTCATCTTCATCTTCCAATGGTGTTGAATCTCATACAAATGCACCATCGTAAACTATTTCAGGAGGAGCAGTAGAAGATTTAATGTTCTCAGAAGGTCTCCCATAAGAACGAGGAGACAAAGGTAGAGCTACTAATGATAGCATAGGTTCTATTTGATAGCCTCCCATTCCTATGTCTTTGGTTTTCAAATTTTGTTCCCTGTCTCTAAGCTTGGCATCACAGAATTCTGTGTATTCTTTGTTAGTAGGAACAAGACTATCAGTTGACTATGTGAGCGTATTACAAGAAGAGCCCATATTAGCAAGAACTGTCACTTCTGCACCATGGAAAGGAAACTTGATGCATAGATGATACGTAGAGGGAACTGCTTGCATTTCATGTATCCATGGTCTTCCTAACAGGATGCTATAAGCAAGAGGAAGGTCTAGCACCTGACATGTGACATCTCTTTCAACCGGTCTGACCCGAATGGGTAGCAAAACTAGACTTTTAGACTTTCTTTCTTCTTCATCATAGGCCTTGATAGTAATTCTCTTGTGGGAATCTATGCGATCTTCATCGTAACCTAGCTAAGTGAGAAAGTGAGTAGAGCATATGTTGAGGCCAACACCATTATCAATAAGGACGTGGTGGACTAGTTTTTTTCCAATCATGACCTCTATATGCAAAGGAGCGTTATGTGGGTGATTGATTGGATGGTCATCTTCTTCTAAGAAAGACAGATAGTGTGGTGAAGTCAAGTGACCCACCATGGATTGAAACTGATCAAGATTAATGTCTTTGGGGATGTTAGCCTCTGCAAGGGCTTTATCCAGAATCTGCCTGTGAGCAGGCGAGATCTTCAACAGCTCAAAGATGGTTATTTGAGCATTGGTTCTTTGCAGCTGGTTGAGAATGTTATAACTAGCAATAGGAGGTGTGGGGACCACTTTTGTGGTCTTGTTGGTAGGACCAACAACAGTTTTATTCGCAGGTGTTTTTGGTGTGGATGTAGTAGCAGGAGGGTCAGGACCCTTGAGAGTGATCTTAGCACAGGATCTAGTAATGACGTTTGTGCAATCCTGAGATGATTCATGTTTAGATGAGCGAGACCTAGGGCCTCTCAAGACAAATAGGGTTTTAGGCTTAGGAGCATCCCCGCTCCCCTTGGTAGTAATCACATCACAATACTCCACTTCAATAGGTTCAATCATGTTGATGACATTGTCATAAGTGGTATGTGTGTAGTTAACCTTAGCATTTTTGTTCTTAGTATTGGAAGACTCACCTTTCTCATGACGAGGAAAGGGATCTTTAAATGCTTGGTGATCTAAATTCTTATTATGATTTTCCACAACAATAACCTCATTATCAATCAGATCTTGGACCTTATGGCGTAACTAAAGACAAGTAGAAGTCTTATGACCCTTGTTCTAGTGATAGTCACAGTATGCATTGTCGTTCCACCAATGGGGTCATGGTTGCAAATGATATAGATGCTTGTCCAAAGGAGTGAGAATATGGTTTTGCACCAAAGTCTTGAAAACTACATCAAGTGGTTCTCCCAAGGAAGTAAATTCATGCTTGGGTCGAGGGGCCCAAGGTTTGTTGCTAGAGAATCTAGAAGGTGGTTGAGTGTTTGTTGTAGCCTTTTTAGCAATTTTGATCACTTGTATACTAGAAGTGAGATTGAAAACTAGTTTTGAAGAAGCTAGGGTCACATTATCAACCACTCCATCATTCACAATGTCCCTATTCTTGTTGACAAACTTCCATTTATCTTTGTTGGAAGAGGAGGAACCTTGTTTGTTGTCTTTGTACAAAGTCAATTCACCTTTCTTAACCATAAACACCTCTATCCTCATAGCTTGCTTAAGCATGTTGTCAAAATTAAGGGGACCTTGAAGCTGTACTTGATACCCAAAATCAAGAGTGATATTTTCCAAGAAAATATCAAGTTTCTCAGATTTGGGTATTTTACGAGGATACTTGGTGCAAATTTGTCTCCATCTCTGGAGAAATGTTAGGAATGGCTCCCCTTTTTTCTTCTTGAGATTGCAAAGGTCCCTGATATTGACGG
Organism: Thuja plicata; assembly: GCA_018584345.1. Lineage (NCBI taxonomy): Eukaryota > Viridiplantae > Streptophyta > Pinopsida > Cupressales > Cupressaceae > Thuja > Thuja plicata. Next base: position 2,279,196 of record MU225485.1, read on the forward strand.
GATGATGTATGTTGTGAGAATAATGTTGTATAAAGAGTTTCACAATCTCATCAAAAGTCTTAATAACGGTGGGAAGTCGAGAAAACCACTCCATGGCAGGTCCACCCAAACTTTGAGGGAAGAGATGCATCAAATAGGTTTGATCATGAATGAACTCCATAGATAGGGCCCCAAATTCTCTCAGATGATCCTAAGGATCAGTGGTACCCAGATATTTATCATACTTAGGGAGTTCCACACCTTTGGGAAAAGGTGGCATATGAAGACTCCTATCAAAAGGAAAAGGACAGATTCTCTCCATTCTAAATTTTTGTGTGGGTTTGTCCTTATCCTTTATAAGTTGGCTAATTTGGTTTTGCATATCTTGAATCATCTTTTCCAATTTGGCAGTCTCAGTCTCTTCTTCTTTAGCCACAAGTGTTTCCACTTGGAAATTTGGGGGTAGCTTAACTCCTTGGTTTGCCAAATCTAGAAAATATTTCTCTTTATCTTCTGCAAGGAGAATTTCCATCATCTTGATGAGAGCCTTATTATATTTTGCAGCATCTATGTCATTTTGAGTTATCGTCTCATCATCATTACCAAGGATCTCATAAATGCTTTGACTCTGATCTTGACTCTGGTCATGTGGAGGAGGGCGATGGTGATGCTGCTCCTCTTTTTGACCCTAATCATTTTGAGATTGGTCATGGACCCTGCTATATTGATCTTGTAGGTAATCGAAAGGAGTTTCCATTTCATTGATGTGGGATTGTGTTGTGTGTACAGGTTCAGTGCGAGTGTGTGTGTTGAGACGAGAGTTCATGGTCAATGTAACTTTTGGCAGGTCAAAGGGGTTGATAGGATCAAAAGGATTGATATGTTCAAAAGGATCACTAAGGCAGTGAGGACCATCAATAGGGTCAACCCAAACAGGTGACTTTCTAAAGCTTTATTGATCTGAAAGAAATGGATTCTGTTGATCTTAAAACAAGGGATTATAGCACAGCTGGAACACTAGTTTCTGATTCAGACTGGGATCTATACTGAACAAGGAGGAACATGACGATCCCTCTTGACTATCAGATTGAACAATAGGTTCGAAATGACCTTTTCCTTGATTATGAGGTTTACCTCTACCTATTCCGGAACCATGAATGGGAAATATGTTGCTGCTTTTAGTCGTGACAGGCATAGACAAAGATGAAGTGAGAGAGAACTTAGGATCCAACTCAAATCTTTGTCTCTAGAAATAGGAAAAAGGAGATAATAAGCTAGAATAGCCAAGATGTGAAATGCACCCAGCATGAATCATCAAGAGTATGGCTAGAATAGCCGAGATGTGACTATCACGTCGCAAGGTACAAAAGCACAGAAAGGTATGATAGAGAAAAAAGAGACAAAATGAGTTTGAGCAAGAATCGGTTGGTTCACAACTCAAGACAATCAGTTTTAGACTGCAGACAATAGGGAAACAGGCAATCAGATCTTAGGAAAAAGTCAGATCAGATGAAAAACTCATCAGTCAATAGGAAATAACTCACTTTTTTAGGATGCCAAAGGATAGATTCACACAAGAAAGTGTTGTTTCACATGAGGAAAATCATAACTGCATGCGAGAAAATGAAATATTGCGCAAGGAAGTGCTTAGTTTCTAAAATCTAGTGCAAGAAAACTCAAGGTTTTGATAGATCAACTCAATTTTTGAGACAAAAATTAGATTTTGAGACACAGTTAGGACTCTTCTCTGATCCAGATTTAGGGCAATTTTATGATAGTTCAGATCAGCAATCTTAGTTTGAATGTGACAAGCAATCGTTAACAAGCATAGAGTTTTGATCAGACAATAGTGATGCAAGAAGTAGTTGCAAATAGTTCTACCAAGGACAAAGCAACTTGGCAGAATCATGGGAGTCTTTGTTTAATCATGATTGGACATTTTAAGACTTGAAATAAACATTTAGTTATCCCTACAAAAAAAAAGGTAGAGAAGACAAAATATGTGCCTCACTGTCTTATGCGTATGCATGCACCTCACATAGCAGTGTCACCCCCGAGAGAGAACCCATGTTTTTGGTGTTTCCAAGGACTCAACAATATATGTTTGAAGAATCTAGGGGAGAGATTCTTCCCCCTCCCTGCACACAGATTATGTCTTCTTTCAGAGGTGATATAGGTAGGCATCTAACTAAGAAAACTTTTAGTGGGCTTCCATTCACAATAACCTTTGGTGCCCCTGATACAGGGATGGGACCTCATGGCCACACCAACACTTGAAAGTCATACACCCCCACAAGCAGGGCTAGGAGCGGCGTCGCTCAGTACAACAGACAAGGATTTCTCAGAATGATAGTCAGAATCATGAGAAAGAATTTACCATAGATTTGGAGTCTTTGGACTTAACAAAGAAGACTTTATTATAGTGAGGTGGAATCACCAACGATATTTGTGTACTCACTTGGGTAATTCCTAGAGGTTCAACTTCTGGAAGGCCCTCTAAAGGTGATACAAAACTTGGCTCGAATTCGAGGGTCAGATTTTTTTATTCTCTCAAAGAGAGAAGAGAATACTTCTCTACCTCTTCACCTTACCCAAACATGCAAGACATATTCATCACTGAGGTAACTCTCCTCCAACCAATTCACAAGCCTTTGGGTTTCTGATTCTCTCAAAGACAGAAGATCATAATCCCCTAACAAGTGAATGTGCTAAAGGTTCGTTAATTTTCTTTGCTTCCCTAGGTCTCCATCATGCTAGCAACATCTAGGTCTCAAATTCATCCATGGGCATCACTTCCATGTAATGAAGGGCCTATTCCCCTATTTTTCTATCAAGATTCCTAAGAAATTTTAACAAGGCCCTATTTATACTATGTGAAGAAAGTGATAAACAAGCACAACATTTTTTTTCTTTTATAATCTTTGACAATCGTCCTACAAGCAAACCATTAGCAAGTTTATATCTTTGTCAAGTGACCTACAGCCCACTGTTATGCTATCAAAAAAATCATAAAGATAAAAAAATAGTAGCATGTTAGAATGATTAGAAAAAATCAGAAATAGTACTTGCAAAATAGTGAAATTTTTAAAAAATTGGCCCCGAATCTCGCACAAGGAAGTACAAGACTTCCCACAAGGAATTGCAAGGCTTCACGTGAGGAAGTGCAAAACTTCACGTGGCCTGCTCAGAATTCTCGTGCGAGAATCCGTACATGGAAAAGTATGGCCGTACGGCCGAGTACAGAATTTTGTCAGAAAATTTTTTGAGAGTGAGGTCAGAAATCAATTTTCTGCCCCACGGTGGGCGCCAAAGTGTGTGTGTCTGAATGTGACCTCTAAATCAGGCACAAACACAACATAGTCATTGCTCAATTATCAAATTGTGAAAATGAACATGAATTGTCCATTCCACAATATTGATTGAGTCGACCTATTGCCTCCTATTTAGTTGGGGTTTTTAAATTACTCTCAGAACGAGAGCCAATAACCATGACCATTGCTAAAATAGAGGATTTGAAAGCATTGAAAACTGAAATTGAAACTATTCTATATGAGAAATGCCATTAAAATCTAAGAATGTAAATGCATATTTTAATCTAAGAAGCTTGAAAGAAAGAATGGAATTAAGCTATTTCATACATAAGAAAACTAAATTAAGATGCAAAGAGCCATTAATCTAAATAAGATTATACTAATTATGCAATAAAAGATTGAAAACATGAGAGAATTGAGACAATATTTTGTTATAGCTTTGATACTCTAAAATTGCTCCTCTCAAATGAAGAAAAGGAAGTCCATAATATAGAAGAACCTAGAGAGAGGATGAAGAGTTTCTTGGAAAGAAACGGCTGACTCTTCATCTCCACGGAGGAAGGTGAGAAAAAATGAGGAATTATTTAATTAAAGAAATGAATTATTGCCACATGGGTGGCTTTTCACATGGAATTATGGAATTCTTTTGAGGATAATCCATTCAAATAACTAAATAATTATTCAATTCCTTTTGATGTGTATTAGCTAAAGGGGGTGGAATTAATTTAATTTAAAAGTACTTAGGACTTTATAATTAAATTAATTAATCTTAGGGATTTTTAGCTAATGAATCTTGAAACTTTAGGAATTAAATATAGTGTAAGATTTACGCAAATTTAGGTTTTTTACATTTGAGACTAAGTCAATTAAAGACAATTAGGAAGGAGAATTTGCCTAGTACAATAGGACTTCGATGATGAGAAAATGTACCAAAATTGATTGGAATTGTAAGGTGCCAATTTTGGGGTGTTACAGAGGGATGGGTATAGAATTATGTCAGGTGTTCATCAACAAACTCAATCTCACTTGCCTAGTCAATTATGTTGGAACAAGGTATGTCATTTGAAGGCAGTTTTATTCTCTTGGGCGGAAATCTAGGGCAAAGTCCTTAATTTTGATAGGCTCAAGAAGGTTGGATAGAAAGGCCCTTCAATGTGCACTTTATGTCATAACAATGAAGAAGATACAAATCATTTGTTTCTATCATTCCCTTTTGCATTAGAATGTTGGTAGTGGCTTTGTACAAAATTAGGTTGGTCATCAGCTTTATTCCATGACATTTTAGATATTTCTATGTCTTGGCACCAACCTTTCAAGGAGTGCCTCTGTGGTAATTTATGGATTATATCACCTTCCATTTTGATATGGAAATTATGGAAAGAAAGAAACAAAAGGATATTTCAAGAAAAATAAATGGATAAAGCCTCTCTACTTAACAATATTGAGGCAACCATAGTAGAATTAATGAACTCACGCATCCAATATCAAATTGCTCAACCTAATTTCTACACCAGTTGGAATGATAAAATGTTGAAGTGTTAGTTTGGTCTCAAGGCTCCTCCCATCTTAGGAAGAGGAATTAAAGCAAGTGTAAGGATTGGATCTAATTGTCATTGGTCTACTCCTCCCTAGGGATGGTTTAAATTGAATTTCAATGGGGCCTACAAGGGTAACCCAGGCCCATCAGGGGCTGGATACATTATTCACTCCAGTGAAGGTAAGGTAATAACAAAAATTGCAAGGCCTCTGGAAACAGATACCAATAGCATGGCATAATTTAAAGCATTTCTTGTTGGTCTTTCAATAGAAATGGAGTTGGGGTTGGGAAAATTGGAGATTGAAGGAGACTCCATGATTATGCTAAATGCAGTTAGAACCAATGATACTCCAAATTGGGGAATTCAAGCAACATTGGAGGTCATTTTAAATTTGGTAGATAAATTTGAATCTAGAATAGTCAATCATATCTATCGTGAAGGAAACCAACTGGTAGATGAGCTAGCTAATCAGGAAGCATTGGGAATAACTCTTAAGTACACATGTACTTCATTAGTGGATTCAGGATTGGAGTGTGCACCCATTTTATTTACTCCATAGCCCAAACAGTCTTGTCAAATTCAAAATTTGAATTGGCAGAAGGTGGAAAAAAATGGTCACCTCAAACCTCAACCAAAAATTGAGATGGGATTGTTCATAAAACATGGCACCACCTCTTCTTCCTCACATTTCTTGATGCTCACTCTCAATAGTCATTTTGACCAGATGTTTGTTCCTTTTTGGGGATCAGAGTCTCTCCTTCAGCACTCTTATTTGAAGTGAAACCAAAGGCAGGACATTCTTAGAGCCAAATTTAGCTAGTGTCAGATATGGAAACTCGCTAAATAATCTCCATCTCAGGCCGTATAGCCAAATGATTGTTCATTATTGCGGGCCAAAATTATTAAGAGTCTAATCATCTCTATCTTGGTACCGTAAAAAGAGAAAATATTGAGTGAGAACTGATAACAAGGGTAAGGATGTGACATTTTGATTACAAGTTGCAAGGTTTGACACCCTTTGTGTTGAGATTTATATATAGCCAAAAGAGGTGCTTGAATAATGAATTTCTTAGTCTGGATAGATAATATTTGGTAACTGAGAAATAGATTACCTTAGCAGGGGATAATTTCATTGCCAATTAGTCAACTATGGATTCTCTGATCAAGTTTAGATCAAACATGGAACAAATTGCCTTTGATAATACCATTGACACCTCTAGGCTCCAAGAGGTTTGCAATTTCCATCATAAAATGGTATTACATTCTGTGAGGAAGGTATTAGGATTCAACTTTCTCAGCACCAATCATCACTTTAGATTAAATATAGATATTTGCGTAGGCTTTCTTGTGAGCATACTGGTTGCTGGTGCACGCAAAGTCATGACAAAGGAATTATTGCATTGTGTATTTAATGAATACTTTTTGGTTGGTTTTCATGGGGCTATTATAAACATTGATGCATATTTAACCACCTTGTTACATTGGGACTTAGCAACAATGATGAGTGCAAGGGAACCATTTATAGCCTTTGGCTCAAGCACAAGAAGGAAAACTATAGCGGGCCTCCTAGGCGTCTCTTCATCCTATGGGGGTGGAAGTGGGAGGACCACCAAATAAGAGGATTCATGATGAAAAGAGGAATTTCCTTCCTTTCAAAATTTCTGGGCTTGGAAGACGTTTTGGATGCCCCTTTTGGGGATGATCTGGATGAATAACTTGAGTGGGTGTATTAATAAAAATACGATGAGAAGTTGGATGGCTTGGGAAGAAAGGACTCCTCTGATAATGACGAGGATGATGAAGAGGAAGAGGAAGATGATGAGGAAGATAAGGAGGAGGAGGAGGAAGCAGATGAGGATGCAAGGGAGGCTGCAGAGGAAGAAGATCTGGCCGAGGATGAGGATGGGGAGGATCAAGATTCATAGCACCTGCATTACTCAGAGGAGCATGATGAAATAGAGAGTGTAACCTTGGATGGAAGCAATTAGGATGGATCCTCTTCATCCTCAAGGTAGTGTAGAGAGATAAGTGCTTTTTGAGATTTTTTTAATTTAGTCCTCAGATATTATTGTTATTAATATTTCTTAAGGATGTAGAGGGGGCTTATAGTTAAAAATTGATAATTTTTAGCAGGAAGGAGCATCTGTTTGCTCCATTTTGGATTGGGTTTGAAGTTACTAGTAGTCTCTGGTTTTTGGTTTAAACTTTTATGTACATATTTAAGATTAATATATCTCCTTCGGCTTTGGCCTCTTATGCATAAAAAATAATCATAATAAATAATTAAAAAATTCACTTACAATTCCAAAAAAATATAAATATATGAAACAAAACTCTACAAATCTTACTAGATAAAAACTTGTAGGATTTGTTGAAACTTCTAAAAATAAAACCAGAAGCATGAAATGGTATCATAATTATTAAATCTTTATCCATTCAATGCCCTTAATCAACCCTTTGTCTCCTTGTTTTGTTTTTATATATTTGAGAGAAATATGTGTACTCATTCCACATTTCTACATTTGATTTGATGTGAGTTGATTTGGTTGAGTTTTGAAGTAGCACAAGCAAACCCATTGAATGAAGTCTCGATCTTTTCTATTCATATCTTTTCTCTCCCAAGAATTCTCCCTCTTTGTGCTCATCAATTATTTATGCTCCTTTCTTTTTAATTGAATGAGGTGTCCATTATATATATGAATGGGAGAAAGGTGCATTGGATATTTAAGTAGATTGAGTTCAAACAAAATATTAAAATGAATTAGATTAAATTCTAGACAATGAACATAGATAAAACCATTAATCGATAATAGTAAAATTCATAAGAAAGTGATTAGAATTCTCAATTTTATTTTATACATTAGTAAGGATAATATTGAAGCTAGTAAGAAAATTTTCCTTTTGATCTTGTATAGATTGTTGAGCATAAGAAAGGGAAAAAAATAGCCCCAATAAAGGGAAATTCTTAGAATCCTACAAATTAGGAATATCGTGTCCATGAGAAATGACGGAATATGGCAGAGAGGGCTAAAAGAATCTAAAAACATACAAGGATCCATGATCTCATCTGGTAGATTGACCATGACCACACTTTTACCCATGAGATGGGGAGGAAGTAGGATCTAGGACTTCTAAAATCATATAAGGATCATTATTGCCAATGCTTAATAAGCTCCTTTGGATACACAAATTCCAATGCAACTTTGTAAGCTTCAACCTAGATATTTAAAATCACATTGGATTAAATTATAGCTTTATTGTATAAAGAAAAGTGAATATTTGCTAAAAAACTAAAGAAGATAATTGAATGTCTATCATTCCAAATTTTGAAAATGATATTTTCCCTAAACACATACCAAATCCAAGAAATTTTAAATGGAAGGCTAGCCCAATTATCCAAAAACACAATATGCCATGTGAAAGGGCTGGGTCAAAAGGAATGAATAAATCATGTATCCAACTCCAAGCATTGTAAGCTCTAATTAAGAACCAAAAAGGATGATTGAGAGGCTTCAAGTGTCTATAAAAAGGATAATAGGGGTTGAGAACCCCTCAATGAGTTATATGAGAACTAAGTGAAAGGCCTTGGTTAATAATATGTTATATGAAATTAACCAATTTAAGCTCAATAATGTCTTATTAGATAGTCTAGAACCATTTATGTCAAGTAGCAAGAGAATATTGGAGTTTTCAAATGGTGGTTCAATTGGTCCAATATTTGAAGATGAAAAGTAAGCCATAAGTATCTCTTGCAATGTCTATAATTGTTAACTAACATTTCAAGATACCATTTCCATTTTTTTCACTAGGGCTACAAGTACCTAACCTTGTTCAAGTATGAACAATATGGGGAGGGAATGTATTAATTATAGTATGAAAGGTCTCATGTTCCCAATTGGATAACCACAATTTTAGCTTGACTTTAACTCAAGATAAATATATAAATATTAATAGTTCTTGCAAGGAAATCCAAATAATTTATTTTTCATTTATTAAATAGTTTCAAAGCATGAAGCTAAAAATATTTGGAGGTTGGAAAGAGAATTACCTTGATAAGATAATGTTGGAAGTTGGTGTTGTCATTTATGTCAACTCTTTGCTTTGTGTCATTGTTGATATGGCTGTTAGAATGTGGAGAAAATATTGAAGGTAGGATGTGATCATGATTAGTAAGATTTCATAGGATGAAGAAGCTAGTGAAATTAGTTGATATTTGATGGTATTATATATTATGTATATCCACCTACATGGTGTTTATGTCTATTATCAAGTATGTTGAGATGATTGTAAAAGATGTTGTGCTTGGTAATGTGATTGTTGTGTGTTGTGATGTCATCCCTCAACATTGTTTCTCTATGGATTGATGATGCATTGTAAGGTTGGATATCAACCATCATTAGTGTTGAAAATGGTGTGTTGAAGATAACATATGGAGATGAGAGATGGTGATAAGTATCATGCTTGGAGGTAGAGATGATATCATGATGATGCCATATTATGATAAGGTTTAGAAGCATTGGGAAAATAAGATTTGAGCTGAGGATTAGAAGAATGACATGGGTGTTGATGGTTGTGTGATGTTATAGACTATTTTAGTATCTCTCATGTTTCTCCTAGATGAGAATTTTTTTCTATAAAGGTGTTTTAATCATTGAAGAATGTTGAAGGGTGGATTTGTAGAGAAGAACTTTGTTGGATACCCAGAAGAATGATTTACATTCCTCTGCATTTGATTATATCGTGTTTTTATTTGGAACATATATTTCACGGGATATGGATGCTACACTCCTATCTTTTGAATTCCTTGGTGTTGCCACATATGTCTTTGGTGTATGGAGTGGGTTGACAGTTTTGGGTGCCTATTAGGATTCGTACAGGAAATTCTTGGAGGACATATTTATAATTTTTTTGCAGTGTCTAAGTTCAAATTTAACATGAAAAAGTGTGCCAAAAGTAAGTTGTAATGCCGCCTCCAGGGAACCTAAGATGAAAACTCAATAAGAAAGTAAAAAGAAAGTTTTTTTACATAGAATAAAACTAACAATAAAAAGACAATTTCCTAATACACTAAACTTACAACAATGCATATCATTAATTGCAACATGGAAGATAAACATAATTAGATAACTAAGTCCTCTTAGGTTCCCTAATGTCGCTACTAGAAACACATAACATACATGAATAAGAGACATTTATACATCCATGAGTCAAATTACAATTATACGTAATGAATTAGTTCAAATAAACCTTACAATCGAGATAACATATAGTCACATGATAATATTTCAATGTTAAATCATCATTTACACTTTTCTACACCACATTAAAAATAATCATGGATATATGATTATATGAACAATTACAAGTAATCACTGAAATACCTTTACATATACATTTTACATTCATCTCCTCATAGAGATTACAATACAACATCAATACATAAAAATGAAGATACAATCATGATACTGTGAATGGTAGTGATCAACTAGCCTCAAGGAACATGAAGCTACACAGAAGAAGCACGACCATCTAGAAAGATCTTGAATAAAAATTTAGGATACTTGATGGATAAATTATTTACCACCCAACCACATAGAACCATGAGGCTCACTCCCTTGAGCTAGGAGGTAATACAAGGGCACACACCACACAAGAAACACAAGCAAGGTAGCAAGAAAAGGAACATCAAAACCAAGGATTGATATAGGGAATTCACAAGGGGTGTACAACATGGATAAAAAAAGATACAAGATGATACCAAAGGAAAACCATAAGGGTGAATGATGGAAATCCTAAGACACATGTAGGAGAGTGTCATCACATAGTTCCAGCTATCCTGGGTTTTCCTGGCAGTCTCTCCCTCAAAATCACGACCACCAAGTGGAACTCATGTGAAACTGACAACATCTCATGAGGACAAGGAGTCAATCTTGCAGACTTATGTCACACAGGAAGATAGGCATTCTCCATCCCATCCATATTTTATATGAGCACTCAAGGCCAAGGGGGAGGTATCCAAATTATCTTGATTAATAATTTTAACTCATCCCCAAATTTGTATGAAGTTATCACTTGATTATCTACCTACAATGAGTTACCTTGGTAGATGCTTAGGGTCTCATCCCCCATTGTGAGCCACTCCCCTAACCATACTCCCAAAAAACCACTCTTATAATCCAAATTGAAAACCCAAAGAAAACATCACAAATCAAATAATCATAAAAAGATCCTCTTGAATACATCATTTTTGAGGAAATCTCAAATGAAGTTTTTGGAGCATGAAACACAAAATAACCAACAAGATTCACATATGGAATCATAATCAAGAGCGATATCAAAACCAAAATAAGAAATGTTTCATATTGAGAATCTCATAGGAATATATTTAGGTTCCCAAATCATAACAATAATTTAGAAACAACATAGATCACACATATGCCCTCTTTGGATCCATTTGATCAAATACCATGGTATAATCATCATCAAATCATCAATAATAGAATCCAACCATAAAAACCCAAGAACAAAAAACAAACCCTCATGTGACCTCAATTACACAAATAGGCCTCAAATCAACATAACATAATAAACACATGATAAATCAAAAATATGAGTACATGAATACATTGACACTCAAACTATCAAATGAATTTAAATAAACCAGAAAAACCCTTCCTCTGGTAAACAAAACAGAACCCCAAAAAACAACCTTCAAATGCCAAGTTATAACAACCCCCTATCATCAAGCCTCAAGTATCCAAGTTAAAATCCCCATATAATGAGATATATTTATATTCTAACCCAGAATAAAATTCTATCTAACAAATTCCAAAAGATGAATCCAAATCCATTTAATAAGAAGGGTCATTCATGAGGTTGAAATTCTTATGCAAGAAGGAAATATAATTTACACATGAAAACTTGACAAATTAACAAACATATAAAATGAATTCACAAGCATCACAAAAGGAAAATTAATTGCATTGAAAATCCACTCACATCACAAGGTGCAATCGCTAAAATGAAATCTCTTATACTATATTTTATACAAGGTTCAATTAGTAAATACAAAAATTGAACGAGGTTAAAACAATTCCTCGTAAGGTTGAATACTCATTTTCCTAAGTAACACCATGTTTATGCTATCATTTCAATTTCGAAAAAAAAATGATGCAACATTTTAACTACTATAACCTCCCTTATAGTTACATCTATTTTGCAATTAGAATCTAACCTTGACCACTATAAATGAAGGAGAAAAAAACTAAGCAAGAGCATAGTCCAATTGTAAGGGAAACACAACCAAGACATAATCCTAACCCTAGCAATTTATAAGCATTCCCAATCTATTCAATTCATATTCCTATATCATATAACTGAAATAATGTCCTATATATACAACTAATAACTTCAATATATATACATTAAACAATAATCATGAAAATTGAGCATATATTCTAAGTGCACAAACGTAAAGAAATTATAAAGCAAGAGAAGTATAAAATACACATGAATCTAAATTAAACTATTTCATAAAAAACTTTCATTGTTCATTTCATTACATTTTAAAAACATTTTATATCATGACTTAAATCTATATCCTATCAAATCAATCAAAATAAAAGTTTCACTTATAATATTAACAGAGAAATTAAATACAACTAGTCTACTAACTTAACCCACAATTGACAAAACTAATAATAAGTATATGCATAACTAGCATAAAAAACATAATATTAAATCTATAATTCTATCTAACAATTTATTAATATTTCTTATACTAAGAACTTGATGAATAATAATACAAATAACAAATATATAAAACATATAACACTAATGAGTTAACTAAATTAATATAGATAATTCCATAATAAAAACGTGTTATACAGAATATAAGACAAAGATAAAATTTCCCTTTAGGACTAGGTTTACCATCTCGCTCTAAGATTTGGAACTATATTGCTAAGTGTAAGGGATCCCTGAAAGCGGGGATGAAATGGATTTTGGGTAATGGTAATCAGATTAGTTTGTGGGAGGACTGGTGGGTAGGTGATAAACCACTTGGTATGGACAAGTATTTTTACAGCAGAGAACGTCTTGAAACTTGCTTTGGCAGTAAAGTGAAAGATTATATTTCTCAGGATAGGAAATGGAAAAAGTTGACGGAAGTCGATAATGATCATGATCAGGTTCCCCATTATGTTCAGGAGATTTAGAAGTTATTGAAAGGTGTCAGAATCCCTCTCTCTTAGATAGATGACAGAGTTGTCTAGTGCTATAACAAGTTGAGGGAGGTCATGGTGAAATCGTCTTACTTAGTTAAATCTAAGAAGGTGGTGAATGAGAAATTGTGGGGAAGTGTTTGGATCCCACATTTGATCCCTAAAATAAATTTTTTCTAGTGGATGGTTTTGCATGACAAGATCCTCATGCTAGATAACCTCCAGAAGAGGGGTATCCAGTTGGTCAACCATTGTGTTATGTGTAAAAATCAGGAAGGGACCATAAATCATCTCTTAATACATTGTCCTTATACGACTAATGTGTGGTCTAAAATAATGAGCAAAATGTAGCTGTGGTGGGTGTTAATGGAGAATGTTAACCAATTTGTCATCAATTGGGGACATTTTTTTGTACATCTGCTCATATGTTTACTCTGGGAAATGTTACCCCCACATGTGTGTTGGATCCTGTGGAAAGAAAGGAATATTAGGGTGTTTCAGGGGGAGGAAAGTGATGTTGAATGGGTGGTGAGAACTACTCTCAATCTGTTGAGGGAAAACCTAGAGACTAGCTAATGGAGATTTCCTAACTCCCCCCTAAGGAAGAGGACTATAGATTGGCTCATGATTGGAAGCTCTCTAATTCATTTTTTTATTTTTGATAACACAAAGGTGTTGGATAGGAGGAATACTCACTAGGCCCCACCGGTGGACACATTCTTCAAGCTCAACTTTGATGGGGCTGCTTGTAGTGGAGCTGCTATAGGATGGGGTATTATTAGAGATCATCTTGGGAGGATGTATATTTCTTATGTGGTTAACCTAGGGCTGGTTACCAATAATGTGGCAGAAATTTCCGCCTTATTATGGGGTCTTAAAGTGGCTGTTACCGTGGGAATCAAGAATTTGATCATCGAGGGTGACTCGGATATTATGATTGAGATAGTCAAAAGGAACTATAGGGATAGCTGGAGTATGTCTAATCTGTTGCAGGATATTTGGATGTTTCTCTCGAGGCTGGAGGAATTCAAATTGCAGTACATTTACAGAGAAGGGAATGCGATGACGGATGCGCTAGCAGCCACTGGATTATCTATGCACGAGATCAAGTGCTAGAGAAAATTAAAGTCGCTGACGAAGAATACTTATTTTCTTGTTGAGAGGGAAAGAAATAATATATTTAAATGATGAGGTACATGGATGATTCTAATTGGTGGAGAAAGGAGGCTTGCAGAATCACGAGGAGCAGTGAGAATTAAAATTTTAAATGTAAAAATGGAAAGAGACTTAATTATGCTAACTTGCTGATAAGATGGGTTATTATTACCATATTTGGTGAAAGTACAGACACTTTTAAGAGCGAAGTTGGCGTGGGGATTTGCACAAGATTTGTGACTTTTGAAAAGATGACCATGCTTTATGGGTGTTTTATTCCCGAGATCTGCAAACATATTATCTTATGGGCCTTTATTATAATTAATACACCTCCTCATGTAAACAGTACCTTTTATGGGTTGAATTACCAAATTTTAATTAAGGAGATTAAAATTACAACTAATTGGAGAATGGTGGTTTGTGGAAATGGTTGTTTGAGCTAGGTTTCCTACAATGATTGTCTGTACTGGAGTTGGATCTGGACTGAGTAGTGTGGTGGAAGTTCAGTTGTGATGTCTCTGGAGCCTCAGGAAGAGGAGTAGCTTTCAGAGAATAGCACTAAGATGGGTGGAGATATGGTCAGAGTGAAACTGCCTATAATCAAAGATGGGTTTCTCAAAAACCTGTGTGTTATTATGTACCTGAAGGAAGGTAGATTTTACCCATACATGGAAGCCATGAAGGGAAGAGATGAGATTATTTCAATGCAGCTTGTGGATTCTTGGGAAGATCGTAAGGTAACCATTAATGGTATAACCTTCAAAATTAACGAAGAAGTGATAGCCCAAGCCACAGGATTATCTCTTTAGGGAAGAAAGTGGAAGAAGGTTTCCAAGAGTAGGGATGATATGAGTGTCAACAGATTCTTCAAAAAAATGGAGGTTCCTTTTTGGTTATGTGGGGGCTTCAAGGGTTGATTTTCTTGTACCTTGGAATGAGGTATGTTTGATTCGTATGAAGAATCTAACCCTCAAAGGTCATTTTGGGACCTTCTACAATTATCACTTCCCTCTTTTAAATAATTTTCATTATAATGAGGAGATTTCCATCCCATTTTTCTATTGTATTTGTTAGAAGCATCAGTTGTGGATTTTGAGGGGGAAGAAAAAACCAAGCAAAAATATTGCATCCTCCACCAAGGGCTCATTCTTCAGCTTTACAATTTCAATCATGCCCTGTGCCCTCCTATAATGGTTACCCTTCAAGAGATTAATGCCATTCCTACAAATAACCCTAATTAGATTATGGCTTCCCTATCCCAACCTACCTCTTCCTCGAAAATGCCTACTCTCGCGAGAAAAATACTAAGGATTATCACGAAGATAAAGTTGGTATGATGGGAGAAGTTCAAATCAACATTGACTTTGTGGAAGAAGAGGAAGAAAATGACAGTAGGAGGAGGTCCCATAGGATTGATTCCAATACCCGTGTTAAACAAAAGGCTGTTAGGAAAAGGTACCTTGAGGTCAATGAAGAAGAGGTGGAGTCGAAGGAGGAAGAAGGGAGGAAAAAGGGGAGAAGTGAAGAAAACAAGAAAGGGAAAAAAATAAAAATTAAGGAGGACAGCTACAAAAAGGATAAAGGAAAAGATACCCCAACAAGGGAGGGAGGTGAGAGAAGCTAGGAATCCACACAAGTTTTTTCTAGTTTCAAACTGCCCACTATGGACTCCTTGAAAAAGAAAGTGGCAGGAGAACAAAAAAATGAGCCGTCGCTTACTACTACTTCACCTTTGGGCACGCTAAAGGAAACTATGGCTAAGAAGGATACCAGGGGGAATAATTTTGGGGCCTCGAAGGACAAAAATGAGGATGTTAAGGATGACATGATTCAAATGAAGGAAGATATTATGTGGTTTCAAGGTAAGATCAAAGAATTTGGTTCCAAAGATGATTTACAGGTGCTCAAAAGTGAACTCGGGGAGCTGGGTGAGATTTTTAACAAGGTTGCAGATTTCACATTCAAAGTGATGTACTCAGCAGCCATGACTCTCCACCTTCTTCACCAAGAGAGCCTGAATCCCTCGGAGTCTGAAAAGGACAATGGGAAGCTATTACAGTTTCTAGTGGAGGACTGGTTAAAGATGCTGCTATACGGAGGGGGGGAAAACCCCAAGTGACTTTCCTTTGGTTTTTTATGCTATTCTTAATCTTTAGATGTTGGTGGTCAACCATTAAGGGCCTATTTTTTATTGTGTTTAATAACTATGTTAGCCATAAGACTATTTATATTTGGTTTTATGCTAATGTTAGGTTACTTGGAACAATACTGTTAACTTAGCAGAGACTATTCTTACTGGTGTTCACAGGCTGATTACCAATTTCATAGTGAAGTTGGGGCATGTTTGTGATCACAGGATGGTTACCAATTTTGTGGTGAAGTTGGGGCCTGTGGTCACTCATTTTTTGTTTTCGATTTTAAAGAAGGGTATTGGCTGAGGGTGTTCTGCTGCTGGTAATGTGTTGTTAGTCTAGCACTTCTCATGTTGGCTATGTATGTTGTTATGGATTATCCCCCTCATTTTGGATTCTTTTTAATAAAGAAAAAAGATAAAATATTGGATTTCTTTTAACAATTTAACACTAGAAAATAAAATTCATTAATTTACCTATTTATCGTGATCTAACCCATGCAAGAAAAAAAATTACTCCAACCAAATAAAACCATGAAACTTCACATATATTAAACTGCCATGATATATATAGACTAAGAATAGAATCACAATTTTATACAAAAAACATTTTAAGAAACCTCAATGTACATATCTATTAAAATAATCCAATTCAAAGTCAATGGTGATAAAATTAGGATGCCCATATAATATCTCTAATGAAAATATTTATTCTCCTATGAATGATATGCATGACAGACTTTAATAAGGCTTCCTCAACTAACATTGTAATTAGTCACCATGGTTTTTCCCACATTGGGTTTTATACATAAAACTGTTTGTATCCTTGTGTGTTGCTCTTTCTATTTTAGTTATTTACTTATGCATATATTTTAATTGGAATGAATGGTTGATAGATGGTTAAGCTTTAAAACATGATGATTCACCTCCCACATCCAGAAGTGTTCAATTTTTTTCATTTAGTGCTAGTTGGATCTCACCATGGTTTTTCCTTCCTTGGTTTTTCCATGTAAAAATCTCGATTTTATTGTGTGTTGTATACATTCTTCTCTTAATATTTACTTTTTTTATATTTTTCAAATAGATGAAAAAAGTAATAATTGGTTATGTTTTAATATATGTTGGTTCACCCCCCAACCCTAACATCCAAAAGTGCTCAACAAATATTCCCATGAGATCATAGTGAGATCCCAAAATTAATCTTCTTTGTACAAACTGAGGTGTCAACATGAATACTTTGAAATTGTTTAACCTAAACTATTTAGATGTCAATACTATTAAACATTCCTTGATATACAAAGGCCATCCAAAATATTGAACCAAATTCTTCCTCTATTAGAAATCTTTTTATGAGTGCTCAAAATCTAATCCAAAACACTATTCATAACATACCTGTGCAATAATATACCTCACGGTATCCCTAAGGCTTCGCCTATTAAAAGTTATCAAGCTTATTTGGACCTTGCAATATAGGAACAATTAAAATATCTCACCATGTATGGGATGCACACACTACACTCATCAAATATATCATGCACCGCCATTATACAATTTGGCATTGATAAGGTCACAAACATACCCTATCATAAGTCTATCAAAAAATATTGGAAATGAAAGCATTCATAATCCATTAAACAACATGCATCATAGGTATTAACCTTATTGACCAATTCTCAATCAAATTGAAATATTTTGTATATGTTATCTACAATGAATACCTCAACATGTACTTAATCTAATACATTAAAATCACACTTCAACTCTAAACAGGTGAATAGAATTGAGATAAACTAGGGATATGAGACATGTCAAAAACTTCATATTAATACGATAATATATCACTTTCTCATTTCTCTTCAAATAAAACATGGGGCATCCTAAAGTGTGTTATGATCACTAGGCACAAGAGAATACATATAATCTAAATTTTACATAGCACATGGGTGAACCCACAATAGTGGGTTACACTTTTTCAGAGGAAGCAATTCCTACTAAAATTTGCAAAGCGGGCAGATTTAGTAAGTACTTTCGATAGAAAGTAGGGACTTTTGATAGAAAGTACTTTTTATCGAAATTCATTTCTATCGAAAGTCCTTGATTAAGGGCAATTCTAGTCAAATAATTTTGATAGAAAGTAGTTTCGTTCAAAACTACTTTCTATCAAAAGTAGTTTCTATCGAAATTCTCTGATTAGAGGCCATTTGCAGAGGTTAACACAAGTCTGAAGTTTTCATGGCTTTGAGGCTCAAGCGCAAGGCTCAAATGGAATAATATGGAGACGTCCTTATGCATTGCACAAGTACTTTGAACGAGCTTTATAACAAATATAGATTTGACAATTTTTGAATTAATTAGGCCTATATTTTTTGACGTGCATCAAATGTAGGTTTTTTATCAAATATAAACCTTCAAGTTTGATGTTCAATGAAAAATAGTAGAAAAGAGAAAAAAAAAATTGAAAAATAACAGTGTCCTCCATCTTTGAGTCTACTTTCTATTAAAAAAAATAAAAATCGATAAATACACAACAAGTTATAAGCTATGTAGTCAAAGTATGTCAAAGTATGTCAAAATTACAGTTTACTCAACTTCAAACGTTCATAAAATATGCAATAATCATGATAATGTCTTCAAACCAATTGCATGCCCTTCGTATGGATGTTACAAAACTAAATTTGAAAGAAGCACATTAATATCTATTTTAGAGGAAAAAAAGTTATGCTCTATGAAGTCAATGTAACTCTTTGAAAATGACGTTTTCAGCAACATAACAGTTTTCGTAGGAGAAAAAATAAACCATTCAAATCAATTCAATATATATATATATATATA
>MU225485.1:2306224-2319181 GCA_018584345.1 Thuja plicata
AATGTTATGCTGCAGGTTTGGAGAGCAATTTTGGAGGAGATTTTGAGCACTTGAGCTTGGATATTGCAACTTCTCTCTTCTTGTCTTCTTCTTTCATGCCCCATGGCAATCCATTTAGATTAATTTTACACTTGCATGTTAGATTAGATTCATGTTTCCTTTTATAGATTAATCTTGCATTTGTATTTCCTCTCATAGAATAATCATGCACTGTTATCATATAGATTAATTTCCTTTCATGCATTGTTATCATATACATTAATTTTCTTTCATGCATTGTTATCATATAGAATAGCTTCCATTTTCATTTTCATGCATACTTGATGATCATGGAGACAAGCATTCTTGCTTTTCCTCTTTGAATCTCTCATTTTATGGTGTACTTGCAAGGGCACAAACTAGGTCAATATGAGGGCCTCCATTACAAACCCTTGCACTCTATGAATAGAGAGCTATGAGTCACCATTCAAGATCTCATTCTTGAGCAATCTTGGATACAATGATTCATAGAAGTGTGACACATTTTTAGCACACATTTTTGGCACCCACCGTAGGCAAAATTGTATCCTCTTTGCCTAAACAGTGTGATGAAAACTTCAATAGATCTCCCCAAAAGTGCTATGACATGTTTTTCAACATCCAAATGAATGTAAATGATAAAAATTTGCACAAAATGACTCTTGTTCTTCTTTCTTCCACATCTCCCATGTCTTCCTAGTCTCCCATTTCCATCCTTTCTCTTCTTCCTTCACGCTTCTTCCTCTTCTTCCTAAGCTCTTATTCTTATTTCTTTTCCTCTTATTGTCTAGTCTACCTTCTTCTATTCATCTCTTCTGTCACTCTCATGCTTGGTTCCTCCTCTTCCAGAACCATGAATTTCAACTATCTTGTTATGGAACCTCTATTAAAAATAGATGATCTCGAACTCATTTCTCAATTCGAAGAGTATTGTTCCTCCAAAAATTGCATGGGTAATAAATTTATGATAAAAATAGAAAAAAAATTGATTGAATCAAACGCCTTTGCTAGGATCATACACATGATCTTTTCACGACCTCCTTCCAAATGTCTTTCATTTTCTAAGTCTTCTCATCTTTCCTCATCATCCAAGTCTTCTTCCTCCACTAGGTCTTCACTTTCCTCTTCTCCACAATCTCATTCTTCTTCTACTTCTCCTAAGAGTCTTACTTCTCTTCTCAAGACATACCATAATGAGCAACGTGACAATCCTTGTGATACCTCTTCCACGAAGAGTGACAAGCCCATCTTTGAAGACTATGATGATGAACAATGTAGTGATACCTAGGATACCTCTATTCCTAAGATTCCTCCTAGTCGTGTGCTCATGCTTACTGGTAATGGTTTATCACATTGGATGGATTGTGATGGTGATCCATATGACTCTGATTTTGAAAGAAACTTTGATGATTTTTATGAACAATACATTGATGATACATTTACTTCTATTGAGGAAGAGAAAGCTTTCCATGCAGATTATAAATGTAAATACTATAATAATCTCTCCTCTAAGAGATCTCATGCTGAAAAGAAAGATTACACTCTCGAGCAAGATCATGTTAATTATGAACCTTTGTTTTGTGATGATTCCCTTCCATCCTCTACTTCCTCCAATACTCATACATCTCCTAAAGTCGCCAAGTTTTTCAAATCTTTCACAAATCCTTCATCCAACAAAGGTCCTAATGTTGTTCATGTGATTTCCTATAGTTGTTCTCAAGGGCTACCTGTTAAAGAAACTCAAGCTAACCTTCACTTGGTTACAAATAATTTCAATAATGCTAAACCTAAAGATCCTAAGCCTTTATATGCTATAATGCCTACTTCAACTAATCCTTCCCCATCTCTTCCCACATCTCCCATACAATTCGAACATGCTTCCTTGTCCTTAGAAGTGGCTCCATGTCAAGAGGACTCTAAAAATGATAAAGAAAAGAAAATAAAGAAAGATCAATATCAAGAAACCTCCATGTCATCTAATCCTTTTCATGGTGTCTCTTATTCATTTCATGGTTCTTTTGATCCCACGCACCCTTTCTTATTCATTCCACCATGTCATAAGTATTCTCCTAAGTAAGATCAAGTCACTACTTACACCGTTGAGCTTATTGACAATCCAAATAACCTTACCCCACTTACGCTTTCCAAAAAAGATACTTCCATTAAGGTTATTAAAAGTTGTGTTGCTACTTCCAATATTAAGCCTATTGAAAATCAAGAGGAAAATTATGCGATTATGCTATCCAAAAATCCTTGTCAAGATCAAAGTCTTCCATCTTCTTGTTCTACCACTCCATGTTCTCTTCCACTTTCTACTCTTCCTAAGTCTTTTCAAGATGTTCACTATCCTATTGAAAATCCTAGTGCTCACTCTAAAGATGTTGATGTCCTTAGTTGTCATATACATGCCAATGAACTTATTCATTATCTTTTTGTGTCTTCCACATCCATCCTTGGACCTCCTCCACCAATACTAAGGGCTTCACATTTTCCTTCCATCTTGGGTCTTTATGTCCCTTCACTTTCCCCTCCTAACTCTCCTAATACGTCATCCATCTTGGGTCCTTACGTCCCTCCATCTCCTATCTTTCCTCAAGATCAACATAGATGCATACCCTTGAATCTTTTTCGTCCATCCACCCATCTAAACCAGTCATATTCTTCTTCTTACTCCACAAGTCCCAAGTCTTTTGGAAGAAACTTGAATGTTCAATACAAGAAAAAGAAGCAACACAAGAATCCATCTAAAAAACAAGATCGCCATGTCTCCTCTAATCGACATGGGGGCATAAAGTCAAAAAAGATATCTAAGAAGAAAACTACAAGACAAGTATGGGTTCCAAAATCCATCATTGAAGATATCCTCTCTAAATCATCAAAAAGAAATGAAAAGTCTATGACTATATGGATTCCAAAGTCTCTCTTGAAAGAGTCTCATGTTGAGAAACAAGTGAATTTGACATTCAAGCTTCCAAAGGCTTCCACTTCATCTTCTTCCAAACACATTCTTTCATTCCATGCACCTAAACCGCAACCTCTGCTATCCATTCACCATATTCCTTCACGTATTCCTTCATTCACATTTCCCCCATTCTTTCGTCACCCTTCAAGGTGTGTATTGACATTGATCGTGCCTTCCTTTCCATCAACCCTTTCACAATCCTTCCATTCACTATCCTTCTACCTTCTATCATTTTTTCTCATTTGTCTATTCCTCCTATCTTCCAACCTCACTCACTTTGCATAAAACCTTATCCTCAATTTTTCTTTTTCATCTTCCTTTCCCTATCAGCATCTTTGAGCATATCTTGGCATATCACTGTTTATCCTTTCAAGGAACATTATCTAAAAAGCTTACCTTCTTCCCAAAAAAAAAAAAATTAAGAAATTTTTTTTTCTTTCATCCTATGTTGAAAACCACTCCCTTGTGGTGTCTTGGATAGGTACCATGATGAAAACTTGGCAATCAGGCATCATGCATAGTTCTTCTACATCTTTCATCCATTCCGTATTATCTCTTTGATCTTGACAATGTTGACCTATACACCAACATTTGGGATATCTTGTGAGCTATCTTACGATGATCTTGCTTTTATTCCTTTCATATTTTCATCTCTATCTTCCTCCATTCATTTTCGCCTACCGCTATCATTTTCCCCTTTGGTCTTGATCTGAAAAATAAAGCCTCTTGACATGTCTACTCCTTTGGACTACATCTTTTTTTACTCCTGCATTACGCTTTTGTGACTTATCCTATGTTGCCCTTTCATTGCTTGTCCAAATGTGTTTTACATGATGTTTCTATTTCCCTAGCTTGGGTACTCTTGAGGAGTTTGCCTTTGAGGATTTCTTCCCTTCATTCTCATGTCTTCCATCTCTTCTACCAGCTTGCTAATCCCTCTTGTCCTCCACCTTGCTAAACATTGGGATTGCACAATGTGATCTTTCTTGGGAGTTTGATGCACATTTCGTCTGGGGGTATCCTTTGCACATAATTATTGATCCTGAAAAAATCCAAAAAAATGATATATGGTCAAAAAATTCTAAAAATTAGAAAATGTCCTGAAAATATTATCATCTTAGTGAAAACCTAGCAATAGGCACTTTGATGTATCTCAAAAAAATTATATATTCCAAAAATTTTTAAAAATAGAAAAAAGTGCCTTGGTGGAAACCTAGAAACAGGCGCCTTGGTAGCAAAAATTCAAAACAATTATAAAAAGTCCTGAAAAAAAAAGAAGAAAAATTTTTTAAAAAAAATGAAAGAGAAAAAAAATTGTAATACAATCCAAGTGGTGAAAACCTGGAAATAGGCGCTACTTGAGGCCTTTGCACCCCTGTTACTTAGCACATGTTCTCGACACTTAGCCTCTCTCCATCATACCTTGTCCTTGTTGCCTTGGTCTGGAATTGGTCTTTGTCTTTGTCTAGGGGGCATACCTGTGTTAGCTTTGGCCTCTTGGATGCATTAGTCTTTAGGACATGTCATAAATGGTGTTCTTCAACACCACCCCAACTGTATTTTTTAATACAATCCTTGACATTGAGTGTTTTTCAACACTTATCAGTTTGGTCTTACCCTATTTTGTCATGCGATCTTACCTACTTGCAAGAATTCAATCCTTATCCTTAGAATTCAGTATCAGTTAACACACTTAAATTTTTAAACACAACACTTAATGCTTGAGCTATGTCATGATCTTTTCTTTGTGTGTTGACTGTTATTGATTTTTCGTTGAGTGTCCTTGTCTAATAATTCTCTCTGGGATGCATAGCTAGAGGACTTGGTGCATGGGGCATGTTTTTATTTTCTTCCTGCTTTATTCTTGACTATTTTTTGCACAACCATTCTTCTGGTCATCCTGGCATCTATGCCTTGATGCAAGCGTGGTTTTGCTACATTAAATTGGGTAAGCTAACATCACAATCATCTTGACCTTTATGTCTTTGATGCTTATGTTAAAATATTTCCACATTCCAATGCGATATAAATCACATTCATATCTTCATAGTTGCACTTGTGACTAGTGATGATTGTGTGATTTTCCGATGTCCGTTAATAATGGCCCAATGATGAAAATAAGTTCCTTAACATTCTCTAATGAATGATGAACACAAAGTCCTATGTTACAGTTTCTCTATTGCAAGTACACCTTTGCATTTTCATATATCTTACATTGTTAGACCTCATGTTAGTTTGCATTTTTAGGCTTCATTATGAGTTTGCAAGGGTTTTTCTTTGACTTTCTTGTGGACTTTTAATCAACTGTGATCACGTTCTGATCTTCATTTCCTTATCTTCTTTTGTGATCTCAATCAAAATTTTCTATCTTAAACAGTTGATTGATTTTGGGGAATTATCTTTCTTAAGGCAAATTCTCTTTCTTCTCTCCATTTCTTTCCACCTCTTCCAAACTTCTATCTTTCATTCGCTTTCACCCCACTTCTTTTCTTCTAATTCAACCTTGGGGCATAATCTTTTGTGCTTGATGCTCTACATTGGTTCTGTGACCCTTATATCTTTCATCTTACTTCAATAATCTTATCTTTAGTTTGATTTGATCAAATTTATCAAATTGTTGTTTCTCCTCTATCTCATTTTGATTTCAATTATGAGGGGGCAGTACCTATCAAACTTCAATCCTTGATTCAGCTTTATCAATTCTATCAAGCACTCCGCTTGGGGCAACCTTGCCTAAGATTCTTATCTTGGACATGTCACTTACTTATTTACAGGGGTGTTGACCTTGTCTTTTTCAAACAACTTATCTTTGTCTTGATGTGTTCCCATAAAGATCACACATCTGGATTGTTTTGTGATCCCAAATTGATCTCACACTTCAACTATGTAATACCCACCTCTTAGGTTGCTTCTCAGTTTTAGATGCTAGATTCTTTTAGGCCTTTTCATGTATGTGTAGAGTTATTCAGATGATATTTATGTATTACATTTCAGTATGTTATTGATCCATTGTTAGTATGTTATACCTTCTGTGTATATATGATTTATGGTTATTTCATGATGCTTATGTATATGTTAGGATTTCATTTCGATTATGGTTTTCTGACAATACTAACCCTAGATTTATATTGTTAGAATAGGTAAAACCCTATTCTCCCAAGAACACCTGCATGCATAACCTGTCACGAGGAAGAAGCAAAGATAGAAGGTAGAAGAAGCTATGGAGGCCAAAAGGCCAGAGGAGACATCATGTGCTCAAGAAAATAATATATTAATGATATGTTTCTAGATTACAATGAGATGTGAAAACTCTATATCTAAAATAAAAGAGGTGAATCCTTATAAAAGAATCATGAAACCCTAAGGTTAGCTAAAGAAAACTAGAGTGAATAGATGAGTTAGTAATTAGATCATAAAGATTTAATTAATAACCCGAGAGACTATTACTCTAACACCCCCCTTAAGATAAGCTTAAGAAGAAGCAAAACCTAGGAAACTACTGCAAAAAGCAGGAAAGATGGGTCCCGAAAATAAGGCTTGATCAGGTACCCAAGTACAAGAAATAAACTAGATGAAGGAAACTGAGCCTTCAATCTAGGGAAAGTCCCAAAGAAAGGAACAAGAAAGAGCAAGAATCATCTCCGAAGCAAGAATCTATAAACTTTGTCAGAAGTAACTGCTGGAACCCCCACTAAAGTGCATGACCAGGTAGAGAAGACAAAGTCTAAAGAGCTGATCAATCGAACCAAGGAAGCAATAGAACCAGCAGGTGAACCCCCCCCATAATGTTGAACAGGGAGAGGTGACAGGAACACTGAGATGCAATGCCAGAAACATCTGCAGAAAGAAGAATTAGGAACACCAACAGTGCAATAGAAGTACAAGCACAGGATAAAGGGTGGTGTCACTGACACACAGCATGGGCTAATGTCGTAGAAGGTACACTCACTTAACAAAAGTGGATGAGCACAAAATGGCATAACATCATAACCCCCCATGACACTTTATAACAGAGTGCAAGTACAACACACACAAGGTGTTTAAAATCCTAGAAATGCAGAAGAAGGCACTTTATCTTAGTGCATTTACAAAATAAAGAATGCTACAGAAGAGAAGCATACAAGCTCAGAAGTCAGAAAGAAGAGTGAGCCAGAAGATTAGAAGAAGAGATCCCAAGACCTGTAGAACCCAAGTAATCTGCTAGAGTGTGAAAGATGCCAAATTCAGAGGAGAGAGAACCTAGAGTAGAATCTATAAAAAATACCCCTGCAACTAAATAGCTCACAGAACTAGCTTTTCGACGATATCTGGTTTGCCAAAAACAGAGTCCGGATGAGCAAGATATGGCTCCCGAAAGGTAAAAATAAACATCGGACTTTGACAACAAAAAATATTGTCAAAATGGAAAAACCCAAAACCCCAACCTCCATTATTGGAAATTTCTCAAAAAGAGCTTTCCGACGGTATATAGAAGTCAGAAAAATACCCCCGTATGCTCAAGATAGAGCGAAAATAGTCTGGGAGGGTCAAAAAGGTTTCAAAAACAGGGTTTAAGCCCCTGGGGCTGCAAAAAAATTGGCCCTTGGGCGCATGGAGCACGTAGGGGGCTGGGTCGGAGCCCCTGGACATCCATATGACTGGTCGTAGGGCTATAAGGGGCCCGTTGAGCCAAAGCCCACTGGGCAGCGCTATGGGCGGCGGAGCCGAGCGGAGTGGCGGGACTCGGCGGAGCGGCGGCACTACCAGGCGGTGGAAGCCGGCGGAGTGGCGAGGTAGGCCGGCGGGGCCGTCAGGGTCTGCAGAGCAGTGGTCGCGGGGCCGGGAGGCGGCTGAACATGGAGCGCGGGACAGCGGGGTCGCTCGGTGGGCAAAGCGGTGACCGCAGGTGGGCGGGTAGCGGAGGAGGTCTGCCGAGCGTCGGTCGGCGGCGGAGGAGCACCGGTGGCCCCACGGTGGCGCCTTCAAAATCAACACTACACGCATTTTTAAACACTTAAAAAACACAAAAAAAAATGGGTTTTTTTAATTTTTTTCTCAGTTTCCATGCCCATACAGCACTGGAAACCAATTTTTTTTGCCTCGGAGGTAACTTGTCCAAAATAGACAAACTTTATATGGATTATAGGGTTTTTGGGCGCTCTAAGCGCAACGGTAATGTCCATTTGAGCCCAAAATGACCAGAAATGAAGATCCCCCCTAAATCTACACAAAGAACTTCTGAAAAGCCAAGAAAACCCCCAGCTTCTGAAACGCTTCGACAAACACGAACAGTGAGCAGTAAACGAGTTCTAATACCATGTTAGAATAGGTAAAACCCTATTCTCCCAATAACACCTGCATGCATAACCTGTCACGAGGAAGAAGCAAAGACAGAAGGTAGAAGAAGCTATGGAGGCCAAAAGGCCAGAGGAGGCATCATGTGCTCAAGAAAATAATATATTAATGATATGTTTCTAGATTACAATGAGATGTGAAAACTCTATATCTAAAACAAAAGAGCCAAATCCTTATAAAGGAATCACAAAACCCTAAAAGGGAAACCCTAAGGTTAGCTAAAGCAAACTAGAGTGAATAGATGAGTTAGTAATTAGATGATAATGATTTAATTAATAACCCGAGAGACTATTACTCTAACATATATGCACATGGATTATTGTATGTTTTGCATTACTGTTTGATGTGCTTGGTATGGTATGGGACAGGGTCATAGTTACTTGCTTCGGTGAGATTCACACGATAACTTGGTCGCAACCATTGGTTGCTATATTATATATGCATGTATGCTCGTCTTGGTGATGACAGGTTTGCAGGTACGGGCTACGTCTTCCCTAAATTGACAAAAGTGAGCGTGCCCTATCACGATAATCTCAATGGTAAGAGAGGGGAGATAGTATTCAAGTTCCAAACCCATACCCTAAACCATAATTTTGTCCTATTGATGGACAAAGAATCTGATTGACTGTCCTATTTGGATCCGTCAAGTGACATGGATTCGTGAGCCTATTGGTGTGTGTTTGGTTTATGTTTCAGTTGTTGTCTGTTTCAGTTGATTTGATGGGTTTCAGGTGATTTGATGATGCTTTTAGCTTGATTTATTTAATAAATAATTATGCTAAATATTAATGTTAAGTATTGCACCTATAATAAGGTTAAAACACTAGAACATGAAATATATGGCTATTTAAATAATTAAATATTAATTAAATGCCTATATTTAATTGATTGAGTTAATTATTAAGTCTTGATTAATATAATTGAGATTTAATAAATATTAAATTCAATTAATTGTAATTAATTGTGCATAATTGAATTATTGTATATTACTTTTAGTTGCATGATTAATTGATTAATTTAATTGAAATTATCTCTCATGCATTTTCAATTTAACACTTTGCTTTTATATTCTAAAGTTTAGTTATGCATGCTTTAAGTGAAATTGAAAATAAAGGAATTATCTTAATTAATAATTAGATAATTTGTTTTCCCTTGAGGGTTTTCACATTTTGAAAACCTAATTGCTTGGATTATCTATATCTTTAGATTGGAAGCCTTTTTGGGGGTTGTTCAATCAGGGAGAAGGAAAATCAGGTGATTGGAATTTTGAGAGAGAGCTTGCTTGGAATTGTGGATTCATCTTTCTTGGATTTTGGGAAACTGTGCTTCTCGCCTGTTATTCTGGTAGGGTCTTCATCTTTTGAATTCTAGCTTTCAGATCCACGTCTTCCATGCATCTGAAAGCTAGGACCCTCTGTGTGATCTTCCTTGTTTGAGGTAATTAGTGTTTTCATTGATTTAGAATGGAAAAATGTGATCTTGATTGAATTGTGTGCTTCATTTCAATTTGCATGTCAGATTTGTGCTTGTGGGCATAAAGGGTTTTATTTTGGGTGTTAAATTTAAAAAGGGCATTAGGGTTTCAATTGTTATGTATGAGTCTTCAATTTTGGGCCTTAAGGTTTCAGATTTGTAGGGAGAAGACTTATTTGAGGAAAAATTCTATATGTTGTTAAAATTGCTTGAGACCCTAAGATTTGTAGCTCCTTGTCATGGAAATATGAATTTCATACCCTCACCATGTCTTGCCCAAACCCTTGATCAACCTGTAAGAAAATGAGGAAAATGGGTTAAAATTACATGCTTGATAACAAGAAAACCCTTCTTGAAACAAATAAATAATTATATTTAAATTAGTCTTCTTGTTTTTATCATCTTGCATGTTTTAGAGAAAATGAGAATCTCTTTCCTATTTTTATTTATTATTTTTATTGGAAATAAAAGCCTATATTATTGAAAATATAGCTTATTAAATTACCTTAAAAAAATATAGTTTCTCTTTTAAAATTATTGTAAAATAATTAAATATAAAAAAAAGGAGCTTGTTAGTTTTTCTATTAAAAAAAAAATACAGTATTATTAAATTAACACCAATTTATATATATATATATATATATATATATATATATATATATTATAATGAACAAGATGTTTATTAAATATATATTAAAAAAGACAAAGAACTTTATTTAAAAGAAGGAAAGAAAAAAAAAGTTCTTTCAAAAAAAAAATTAAAGGTTAAAGTGCTTGGGTGGGTGGCAGGGTGACCGCACCCCACACTTACCTCATGCGCGGCACTCCCGAGGGGAAGAGAGTTGGAAGAATATATTTTTAACAAATTTTAGATTTTAAAAATGTTTTTTTTTTAAAGTTAGTTATTTAGTATTTGATTGTTTATTTTATTAGTTATATTATAATGTTTTCAATGTAATTTTTAATTTTAGTTTTAAATTAAAATTATATTTGTTTTAGAATTAGTTTTTAATTAATGCTTTTATTTAAATGTATTTTATTTACTAGTATTTAAATATTAATTAATTTGATTTAAATTTTAGTTTTATCAATATGTTTGGATTTAGTTTAATTGATTTATTGGTTAAATTAAACTACATAATAGTTGTAGTTAATTAATAATTTTAAATGAGGAGGATTATTAATACTTTAATTTATTCATTTTCTTTTAAATGAGGGATGTTTTTTTTAACGTGGAATATGAGGGCTAGTTTGGAATATTATTTTTTTTGTTAATGATTATTACGTTAATGTTTTCATACTATTGTAATTATAGTCGAAATTAGTAATTATTTAAATAGGTTAATTTATATAGATGAAATTTTATAAATTATCCTATAGTGTACTTAATGTGTACTTTTGTTTGAGATTTAATTATACTTTGTTAGTGATTTTAAATGATAAATGAATTTGCATAATTAGGATGTTATAAATTTGTTTGTCCTACATTAACACTGAAATTGTTTTAATGTATTCTGAATATGAATTGATTACACCATGATGTGTTTTGGGTGTGTGATTAAATGAATTGTATATTCCTCTATGTTATCATGTTTCAGGTATCTGTTGGGTTAGATGACCCTTAGGACATAAATCCAGAGGTTTTGGGGTTGTAATTTATGCATGTTATCTTATGTGATGTCAGTTCATGTTTTGTGATGATGTCATGGTCCTAATTTATTATACCCAACTTGATTCAATTATGATGTGCTTTATGGTCTTATGAGGGTACTGTGGTTATTGTTTAGTTATTTGAGAACCTATGTGCTCCTGAATGAGCAGGATGTGATTTGTGATTATGTATATCTCCATGTGTTGATCTTGAGCCTAGGTAGGTTAACTAAGTGTATAGAAAGGAAGTGGCTTGCAATGGGTCCAGGGCCCTAAGCGATTACTAGGGTACCCCATTCACAAGTTACCTAATAAGTGAAAATATGATACATTAAAGGGGTTTAAAATAAACTAATAAGATGTCCGAGTCTCTACCCATGCCTTGAGTGTTGTCGCATGATAGGATGGGAGTTGGGATCCTTGTCTTCGCGAAAGGATCACTGAGCCACATAGTGTCACTTGGAGGCCAGAGTCAAGAGGTACTACTAGGGTTACCTTCAAGGTTGGGATTATGTGATGACACTTCCCTATATATAGCTTAGGTTATCCTACATGTGTCGGTTACCTCTGGTATTGTTTAGTATTCCTTATTGTGGTTTAGTGAACTTATAGGATCTTCCTATGCATTGAGTATGATGTCATGTATACCTTGGTGTTTGCATTCTTGTTGTATACCCCATGTGAGTGGGCCTGTTACTATCTCCTCAGCATGGTGGGAGTTGACCTTTGGTTCCACGTGGTCGGGTGGTAGTGATTCTTATTAGCATTGAGATTCCGACGGTTCTACTTCGTGTTGGATGTTCCTCGTTGCAATTTCATCTTCTTAGTCTTTTGGAGACTTGTTCAGTTATAGGACTTGTATATTGTACCATATGTGATATTGGTTATCATCCTTTGGAGGATGCATTGTATTATGTATTATTACATACCCTGTGACTTGTGCAGTGGATGTTGATTAGATAGTATACCTTTGGTATCATATGTATATTTAATATTCTATTATGAGATGTATGTTATTGGATTCAGTTGATATATCCTTTGTGTTAGTTCTTTATAGTTATTTTTCATAGATTATTATGCTTAAGTAATTCTACGTCAAGCAACCCTCGAGAAATGTTATCTATGTATGACTTGTATTCCATGTATGTCATGTGCTTCATTGTATTGCTTCCGCATTGTTATCAATATTGTTTGTAAACATTTAAGAAAAAAAAAATTCCCTAAACTTAGAGTCATATTTAGGTTAAGTTCTCCTAGGTTCCCTGGTAGGGCATTACACTTGGTATCAGAGCATACATTTCTACACTGGGAGCTCTGGGAAATATGTATGCCCATTAGTTGTCTTTTGGTTTAAAACTTGAAACAAACATAGACATAAAAATTTGATGTATTTAATGTTAGAGTATTATCACTTTATACTTATTAATTAAATCATATCGATTTAATTATATAAGTTTATATTACTCTAGTTACTTAAGCTTCACTTAGGTACATTATTAATTAATTATTAATTAATAATG
>MU225485.1:2321433-2363818 GCA_018584345.1 Thuja plicata
AGTCTTCTGCCTCATCTTCGACATCTGGACAGGATTTTGGATAGGGTCATGCATTATGGGCATCTGTTGCATCCCCTTCACAGGTCCCTTGGATACTGGATTCTGGTGCTTCTCACCATATGGCATCTTCTCAGGAGTTGTTTTCTTCTTTTGAGACTTCTCCTATTCCTCATATTCTCATGGGGAATAACACTGTACAGACAGTCTGCGGGACAGGTTCGGTCAGCATTCAGGATGGCACATTCAATGATGTATTGTATGTTCCATCTCTCTCTGCAAACCTTCTCTCGATTTATCAGATTACACGCAATGGGTCAGGGAAGATAGTTGAGTTCACGGCCGATTCAGCCTTCATCAGGGATAGTGTGACAGGAGGCATTATTGCTACAGGGATAGTTGATCATTCCACCCATCTCTACACCTTTTCTCACTTTGGTCCACCATCTCCTTTGTTGGAGCACCACTCTCCCCTTTTGAGAGAGAATCATCCAATGCAGTCAGGTCGCTTGAACCTTTGTGTTGTTCCCGAGACTGATGTTGTGACTGCCACACCACATCCTGAGGCGTATTGTTCTCTTCAGCACTGCTTGACCCTCCAGCTCCATTCATCGAGCCACCAGGTGCGGTTGTTGAGGACTCTACATAGGACATTCATCTCCTCTTTGATGACAGTGTCAGCACACCTATCATACCATTTTCATTGGGGATTCCCTTTCAGGCTCCTCATGTCTACTCCTTTGAGCATCAACTCAGCTTTCCAGTGACACCTCATCTTTTGAGGTCACCTCTTCAGTGCCCACTTCCTTTCACTCCTTTGCATTGGAGTCATGGTGGTTTGTTCATTGCTCCAGGGGTTCTTTCATTCCAGGGGGCTTTGGAACCTCGACCCTCTCTCACGGGGGGCTTGGCAGCACGCATTGTACTACTGGCTTTGAGAGAGTCTCTTGAAGTCATTCCTTCTATCTTTGCTTGCTTTATATCTCTTTTTGGAGAGGAGATTTTCCCACTGGGTTTTCTCCTTTGTCTCCAGTTTACAGAGATTTCCTTGTACTGGGTACCTGATCAAGCCTTGTTGTTGGGACCCATTTCTTGCTTTCATAGTTTTTTGCTAGGTCAGCTTTCTCCTTGTGTTCAGCTTAAGGGGGGTGTTAGATTATTATCACTTTATACTTATTAATTAAATCATATCGATTTAATTATATAAGTTTATATTACTCTAGTTACTTAAGCTTCACTTAGGTACATTATTAATTAATTATTAATTATTAATGTGCAACCTAGTTTTTCCTTTAGGGTTTCTTTCTCACCTTTTATAAGGTTGAGCATTGTACTTTTTCGTTAATCTCTTATGCATTTTTCACAGTTTGAGAGAACTTTCCTTCTGTCTCCATTTTTTCTTCTCTTGTAACAGGTTATTGGCTAACAGGTTCTTCTTGGGTTACGTAGAATTGAGTTTGATCAATTCTTTCATTTAAAACCATTGCTTTATGATTATTGATTTCTTTTGATGTTATTGGGTTTGATGTTGATTCTAAGTTGTGGTTTGATACTCTGGTTGATTCAGGAATCATGCCTGAAACTAGATCCGCTAGAGGTCGTGGTAGAGGCTAAGAGGGTGGCCATGGAAGGGGTAGGGACCACAGTCCTTCCATGAGTGTTCATCGAGATAACATAGATGAGCAGAGGGAAGAGCATCAGGCTAGTTCAGAGGAGCCAGGTATTAGGCAATTGTTGCAGGCATTACTAAATCGTATTTCTGAGTAGGGTAGAGTGGAGAGGGAGAGATCTAGGATCCCTCTAAGGAGGACTATTTCAGTGGATCCTATAGTTGTGGCAGCAAACCACATGAGAGATCTCATGCGAGTACCACCTACTTCCTTTGATGGGGAAGGAACGGGACTCGAAGCTGAGACTTGGCTCATAGCCTTAGAGAGAGTCTTCGCTATGCATCCCTTTAGTAGCAATACTAAAGAAAGGTATGTTGTGATGCAGCTGTCACATTTTACTGCGATATGGTGGAAGATGGAGGAAGAGAAGCTGAGTCTTCAGATGGACACCATTACATGGGAACTCTTCCTTGAGCATTTTAGAGAGAGATTCATCTCTGATCAGTGGAGACAGTAGAGGGATGATGAGTTCCACAACTTGAGGCAGTTGACCCTATCAGTGGTTGAGTATGAGCATCGATTCTTTGAGCTCAAGCATTATGCTAGATATGGTTAGGATTCGGCCCTTATGGTTCAACACTTTGTTAGGGGGCTAAATGAACGCATCATCAGGGAGGTTAGACTCTTTGAGCCTACATCTCTCAGGGAGGCGGTCATCAAAGCTACCCTTGCAGAGGAGAATCTAGCATTGGGCCATGGTGATCATTCAGGAGTGCACTCGAGAGCACCTACTTTTGTTGTCAGAGGTAATCATTCCTAGGGGCTGGGAATTTGAGAGGTCCTTCTACCATTCCAAATGATAATCAGTCTCATCAGCAAGGAGGAAACAATCCTTCTTCTTTCAGTGGTCCTCGAATTAGGAACTTTCGTGACATTCAGTGCAGTAAGCACAATCGGCCAGTTCAGCCTACAGAGTGTGTATCAGGATGTCAGTAGGGGCAGTGTTCAACAATCTAGAGCACCTTTAGTTAGAGAAGCTGGTAGCAATGGAGCTTGCTTCACTTGTGGACAGTTTGGACATTTCGTTGTCAATTGTCCTCAGCGTGCACCACAGTCCTTAGGACAGAGCCCAGTAGCTTCTGAGCCTATAGTGGGTAATGTTGGTATGTCTCACGGAGTGTATGCAGAGTTTGATCATCCTCCACCTGTGTATCATGCTTCTATGAGTGGTGCTGCGATTAGAGGTCCAGCAACTAGTTTCTAGATTCCTACAGTGGGGAATGATCCTTAGTGTTCGAATCAGAGACCTGGGAAGGCTCCTATGGGACCCACACTTTGAGTCTTTCAGGACTTGGATTAGATGTTTTGTGATGAGAGATTGATTTCTCTATCTTTGTTTTGGGCTTCCAGGAGTAAGCCTAGTTTTAGGGGAGGAGGATGTAATAACCACCTCTTAGGTTTCTTTTTAGTTTTGGATGCCAAACTCTTTTAGGCCTTTTCATGTATGTGTGGAGTTATTCAGATGATATTTATGTATTACATTTCAGTATGTTATTAATCCATTGCTAGTATGTTATACCTTCTGTGTATATATGATTTATGGTTATTTCATGATGCTTATGTATATGTTAAGATTTCATTTCGATTATGGTTTTCCGACAATACTAACCCTAGATTTATATGCACATGGATCATTGTATGTTTTTCATTACTGTTTGATATGCTTGGTATGGTGTATATGGGACACAGTCATAGTTACTTGCTTTGATGAGATCCACATGATAACCTAGTCTCAACCATTGGTTGCTATATTATATATACATGTATGCTTGTCTTGGTGATGGCAGGTACTGGGATACATCTTTCCTGAATTGGTAGGAGTGAGCATGCCCTATCGCGATAATCTCAATGGTAAGAGAGGGGAGATAGTATTCAGGTTTCAAACCCATACCTAAACCCTAATTTTGTCATATTGGTGGACAAAGAATCTGATTGACTATCCTATTTGGATCTGTCAAGTGACATGGATTCGTGAGCCTTTTGGTGTGTGTTTGGTTTCTATTTCAGTTGTTGTCTATTTCAGTTGATTTCTGTTCGGATGGGTTTCAGGTGATTTAATGATGCTTTTAGCTTGATTTTTTTAATGAATAATTATGCTAAATATTAATGTTAAGTATTGTACCTATAATAAGGTTAAAACACTAGGACATGAAATATATGGCTATTTAAATAATTAAATATTAATTAAATGCCTATATTTAATTAATTGAGTTAATTATTAAGTCTTGATTAATATAATTGAGATTTAATAAATATTAAATTCAATTAATTGTAATTAATTGTGCATAATTGAATTATTGTATATTACTTTTAATTGCATGGTTAATTGATTAATTTAATTGAAATTATCTCTCATGCATTTTCAATTTAACACTTTGCTTTTATATTCTAAAGTTGAGTTATGCATGCTTTAAGTGAAATTGAAAATAAATGAATTATCTTAATTAATAATTAGATAATTTATTTTCCCTTTAGGGTTTTCACATTTTAAAAACCTAATTGCTTGGATTATCTATATCTTTGGATTGGAAGCCTTTTTGGGGGTTGTTCAATCAGGGAGAATTAAAATCAGGTGATTAAAATTTTGAGAGAGAGCTTGCTTGGAATTGTGGATTCATCTTGCTTGAATTTTGGAAAACTGTGCTTCTCACCTGTTATTGAGGTAGGGTCTTCATCTTTTGAATTCTAGCTTTCATATCCCCATCTTCCATGCATCTAAAAGCTAGGACCTTCTGTGTGATCTTCCTTGTTTGAGGTAATTAGTGATTTCATTGATTTAGAATGAAAAAATGTGATCTTGATTCAATTTTGTGCTTCCTTTCAATTTGCATGTCAGATTTGTGCTTATGGGCATAAAGAGTTTCATTTTGGGTGTTAAATTTAAAAAGGGCATTAGGGTTTCAATTGTTATGTATGAGTCTTCAATTTTGGGCCTTAGAGTTTCAGATCTGTAGGGAGAAGACTTATTTGAGGAAAAATTCTCTATGTTATTAAAATTGCTTGAGACCCTCAGATCTGTAGTTCCTTGCCATGAAAATATGAATTTCATACCCTCACCATGTCCTTGCCCAAACCCCTGATCAACCTGTAAGAAAATGAAGAAAATGGGTTAAAATTACATGTTTGGTAACAAGAAAACCCTTCTTGAAATAAATAAATAAATAAATATATTTAAATTAGTCTTCTTGTTTTTATCATCATGCATGTTTTAGAGAAAATGAGAATCTCTTTCCTATTTTTATTTATTATTTTTATTGGAAATAAAAGCCTATATTATTGAAAATATAACTTATTAAATTGCCTAAAAAAAAATATAGTTTCTCTTTTAAAATTATTGTAAAATAATTAAAATATAAAAAAAAAGAGCTTGCTGGTTTCTCTATTAAAAAAAAATACAATATTATTAAATTAACACCAGTAAAAAAACATATATAAAAAAAGCATATATATTATAATAAACAAGATGTTTATTAAATATATATTAAAAAAGACAAAGAACTTTATTTAAAAGAAGGAAAAAAAAAATCTTTTAAAAAAAAATAAAAGGTTTGGCGGGGGCAACCGCACCCCACACTTACGTCATGCACGGCACTCCCAAGGGGAAGAGAGTTGGTAGAATATTTTTTTAACAAAATTTAGATTTTAAAAATGTTTTTTTTTAAAGTTAGTTATTTAGTATTTGATTGTTTATTTTATTAGTTATATTATAATGTTTTAAATGTAATTTTTAATTTTAGTTTTAAATTAAAATTATATTTGTTTTAAAATTAGTTTTTAATTAATGCTTTTTATTAAATGTATTTTATTTACTAGTATTTAAATATTAATTAATTTGATTTAAATCTTAGTTTTATTAATATGTTTGGATTTAGTTTAATTGATATATTGGTTTAATTAAACTACATAATAGTTGTAGTTAATTAATAATTTTAAATGAGGAGGATTATTAATACTTTAATTTATTCATTTTCTTTTAAATTGGGGATGTTTTTTTTAACATGGGATATGAGGGCTAGTTTGGAATATTATTTTTTTTGTTAATGATTATTACATTAATGTTTTCATACTATTGTAATTATAGTTGAAATTAGTAATTATTTAAATAGGTTAATTTATATAGATGGAATTTTATAAATTATCCTATAGTGTACTTAATGTGTACTTTTGTTTGAGATTTAATTATACTTTGTTAGTGATTTTAAATGATAAATGAATTTGCATAATTAGGATGTTATAAATTTGTTTGTCCTACGTTAACACTGAAATTGTTTTAATGTATTCTGAATATGAATTGATTACACCATGATGTGTTTTGGGTGCGTGATTAAATGAATTGTATATTCCTGTATGTTATCATGTTTCAGGTATCTGTTGGGTTAGATGACCCTTAGGACATAAATTCAGAGGTTTTGGGGTTGTAATTTATGCATGTTATCTTATGTGATGTCAGTTCGTGTTTTGTGATGATGTCATGATCCTGATTGATTATACCTAACCTGATTCAGTTATGATGTGCTTTATGGTCTTATGAGGGTACTATGGTTATTGTTTGGTTATTTGAGAACCTATGTGCTCTTGAATGAGTAGGATGCGATTTGTGATTATGTATATCTTCATGTGTTGATCTTGAGCCTAGGTAGGTTAACTAAGTGTATAGAGAGGAAGTGGCTTGCAATGGGTCCAAGGCCCTAAGCGGTTACTAGGGTACCCCATTGGCAAGTTACCTAACAAGTGAAAATATGATACATTAAAGGGGTTTAAAATGAACTAATAAGATGTCCGAGTCTCTACCCATGCCTTGAGTGTTGTCACATGATAGGATGAGAGTTGGGATCCTTATCTTCGCGAAAGGGTCACTGAGCCACATAGTGTCACTTGGAGGCCAGAGTCGAGGTACTACTAGGGTTACCTTCAAGGTTGGGCTTATGTGATGACCCTTCCCTATATACAACTTAGGTTATCCTACGTGTGTCGGTTACCTCTGGTATTGTTTAGTATTCCTTATTGTGGTTTAGTGAACTTATAGGATCTTCCTATGCATTGAGTATGATGTCATGTATACCTTGGTGTTTGCATTCTTGTTGTATACCCTATGTGAGTGGGCATGTTACTATCTCCTCAACACGGTGGGAGTAGACCTTTGGTTCCACGTGGTCGGGTGGTAGTGATTCTTATTAGCATTGAGATTCTGACAGTTCTGCTTCGTGTTGGATGTTCCTTGTTGCAGTTTCACCTTCTTAGTCTTTTGGAGACTTGTTCAGTTACAGGACTTGTATATTGTACCATATGTGATATTGTTTATCATCCTTTGGAGGATGTATTTTATTATTTTATTATATATTATTACATACCCTGTGACTTGTGCAGTGGATGTTGATTAGATAGTATA
Source organism: Thuja plicata (assembly GCA_018584345.1). Classification (NCBI taxonomy): domain Eukaryota; kingdom Viridiplantae; phylum Streptophyta; class Pinopsida; order Cupressales; family Cupressaceae; genus Thuja; species Thuja plicata. The sequence continues at coordinate 2,328,490 of MU225485.1, forward strand.
CCTTTGGTATCATATGTATATGTAATCTTTTATTATGAGATGTATGTTATTGGATTCAACTGATGTATCATTTGTGTTAGTTCTTTATAGTTATTATTCGTAGATTATTATGCTTAAGTAGTTCTACGTCAAGGAACCCTCAAGAAATGTTATCTATGTATGAGTTGTATTCCATGTATGTCATGTGCTTCATTGTATTGCTTCTGCATTATTGTTAATATTGTTTGTAAATATTTAAGAAAAAAAATTATTTCTTAAACTTAGAGTCATATTTAGGTTAAGTTCTCCTGGGTTCCCTAGCGGGGCATTACAAACTGCATTCTTTGACTACATTTGTTCCCATAAAGATCACACATTAGTCAAAGAAGGACAAATGTATGCACCCTAAAATGGTCTCCTAGACTATGGGCCCCCATTCTTCAATTTATCAAATGACCAGAATCAATTTATCAAATTCCTGGATCAATGCTTTGCAACATTTTAGTTCAAATGAATTTCCTTGATCAAATTGTAATTAATTCAATTATTTCAATATTTCCTAAGGTTTGATCATTTCATCAATTATCTTATTTAACTAAAAGAAAACAATTCCTTTTTATTAAATAAAATAATCTTATTTAATTAAAATTCCTTTTTAATTAAATAATCTTATCTTATTTAATTAAAATCTCTCTTAATTGAATAATATTATCTCATTTAATTAAAATATCCTTTTTAATTAAATTAAATATTCTTACTTAACTAAAAGAAAATCTCTCTTTTAATTAAATAAAACCCCCACTTAAATCCCTCTTTGTTGAAAAAGGAAATAAATTAAATAAAAATAAGTAAAGTTCCTTTTTCTACACATCTTCCTAAGTGGTGGGCTTTTTGCCTCTTAATCATAGCCTTTGATTTTGCCTTTTGAAGATATGAGCACATTGATGAACCAAGATTTAATCTCCACCATTGCTCATTTGTTTTTGCCTCTTAATCTCTACCACCCATTGTTCTTTATAAGGAAACATCTCCTTCTCATTTTAAGTTCAAGATTTTATGCTAATGTTATGCTGCAGGTTTGGAGAGCAATTTTGGAGGATATTTTGAGCACTTGAGCTTGGATATTGCAACTTCTCTCTTCTTGTCTTCTTCTCTCATGCCCCATGGCAATCCATTTATATTAATTTTGCACTTTCATGTTAGATTAGATTCATGTTTCCTTTCATAGATTAATCTTGCATTTGTAATTCCTTTCATAGAATAATCATGAATTGTTATCATATAGATTAATTTTCTTTCATGCATTGTTATCATATACATTAATTTCCTTTCATACATAGTTATCATATAGATTAATTTTCTTTCTTGTATTGTTATCATATAAAATAGCTTCCATTTTCATTTGCATGCATACTTGATGATCATAGAGACAAGCATTCTTGCTTTTCCTCTTTGAATATCTTATTTTATGGTGTACTTGCATGGGCACAAACTAGGTCAATCTAAGGACCTCCATTACAAACCCTTGCACTCAATGAATAGAGAGCTATGAATCGTCATTCGAGATCTCATTCTTGAGAAATATTGGATACAATGATTCATAGAAGTGTGACACTTTTTTAGCACACAATATCCACATGATATCTACATTTACAAAATATTCTCCAACACAAACTTCTTTTTTCCTTAGTTATGCTTCTTTACGATTCCAATCCAAAACTTGCAAAAATCAATAGGTTGACCATGGAGACTCACCTCCCAACCTAGGTCTTTACAAGACTACCCCCGATCTTGGGGAGCCAAGAATGGATGGATAAAAATATACCAACACAAGATATCCACAAACACATCTATAACACCAAAAAAATACCCATTTTCCATGGCTTGCACAATGGATCGCCTTGGACCCATGAAGAGGGGTGAAGGTGGAACATGAACCCAAATAGGAGAGTGTCAATACATAATAATCATGGCTTCAAAAAGGCTTAATAGATCCAATAGAAATGTGTCACATGGTCAATATCACAACAACATTCTCCCATTTCACATATAAATTATTCCTTTATCACCCCCAAATGTGTAATACATCAAATGGAAACATGGAGCTCATACTCCATGCCACATCCCTCTCCTCCATGAGGAGAGACTCTACACTATTTGGGCATTCCCAAAACCCTTCACCCTCAAAGCTCTCTTCCCTCCCAAGGGTGAGTATGGCCTTGCACACCCATAACATAAAAAAATCAAAAACAACAAAGAGGAAAACCCATAGAAAACAATGTACAAGCTTAAATCTTCACAAAAACAACATTACTATATTTTCATAGACACAATACACAATAAGAACAAGAGTCTTCCATGAAAGGAGCACCAAACTTTCTCAAAGAAAAATGGAAAAATTAAAGTTGAGTTGAGCTTTTCCCTCCCTTGGCTTTTTCCATCCTTCACCAAAATCACTAACTTGACCTTGAATTCTCCAAGTTTGGAGAGTGGACAATCAACCTCCAAACTCCTCCAAAATTCCTCTAAAAGGAGAAATCCAACCTAACTTTCTAACTAACCTTCAAGATGTTTGGTAACTCTTTCCAATTTCGTCACTCTTAATGAAGGCACTTTTTGAAAGGTCAAAATTGAGGTTTGGGCATCCTATTGGTCAAAATCTAACCCCCAACTCATAGTACACCTATTGGGCTACCTAAATCCCACCCTAACAAACTTCTAGGGCTCCATTTAACCCCCCCAAAAGTCCACTATGAATTGAATTGCAAAAATGGGATTCCTTCCAATGGCACAACAACCAAGATACCTACCCTAAGGACTCTACCAGATGACTCTAAGATAAGCATCTACTCAACTCCAACTCACTTGGTCATGCCAAATCACATGCACATGTGTCAATTGACACCACAAAGGAAAATACATCACATTACTACACACATGACATGCCAAGTGGATAAATCACAATTACATAATTTATAAATTAATACAAAAATCAAACATTACGTTTACTAAATAAATACATAACAACGAGGTTATATCTCCCCTTGGAGTTAGCCTTGGCTTAACACGATATTCACATTAATCCATCCTTGGTTCCCTGCATTTAAATTCCATGGTCAATTTTTTTCTATACACTTAAATTGAAATATTAGTAGCTAGTGAAAGAAACCATATATATAATGCAACATGAATGATAATCATAAAATGCATCTCTTAATACTTCCATTTCACAAGATTCATCATAAATTAAAATGACCTATACTAAGCAAAAGTATATAAACTCATCAACTATTATGGGATCTTATCATTATGTAATTTCTTCAAATTTTATCTATCATAAGCATCCTTAATTATTTGCATAGTCAAGACAACATACATAATTTTGAACCGACATCATATTTACTGAATTCCATTTCAAATCAAACGAAATAAGCAAAATCCAAACTTACTCTCCTAATCATAACATCATGACCAGTAATTCAGAGCATATAAAGTATATCCTAACATTCTCAACGTAATAAAAATAATCACCTAAGGTCTAATGATATGAAGTCTTTGTCTGAATAAGTATAATGTATCAAAATAGTGTAACATCATGTAATAACTTATCAAATCCATTTTAGGGCTTCCTCTAATCATTACTATGAATTTTTCATGAAACCCTTTATTAAACTCATCAAAATAGTCTTCTAATCTAGTCAGTCATTAAGCATCACTAAAAATTACATCCAAAAATCTTCATCATAAGAATCATTAGCAACTGTATCCTAAACCAAATACTGAATCATTCATAGGATCAGATACATCAATCATAGATAGGAAGTATATGTCAAAAAATTTCTAATTCTACTACCCTCACTGCATGAAATAATAATGTACTTTAATCAAACCAAATTTTACTTGCATTATCCTTTTAACTATATAATGAACATCACTACAACCCATATTATGACTCAACTCAATTGGTAAATTTACATTCACATCCAAAAACCCTTTAAGTACCTAGCATAAAGCAAAACTAAACTTATTACAAATCTCCATATTCCTTGCACCATACCAATTTACACAACACAAACACTCATTTGCATTCGCATACTAATCAATTGGACTAATTAACCTTAGTGCACCATAGACACATCTGCATGAGTACATAAATAATATGGAATGGAGCACATCATGGAACCTTGTGGTCCCATCTCCGTCCAATACAATATATTCTCCATAAGTCACCAACATAAGGAACTCACCTACTAGTCTATCCTAGAGGTACAACCTCACAAGGGTCTAACATGATCCTAAAATGCAAGCATGGAAACCAATTTCACACCCATCAGGGTGTCAAGAGGGAAGGGAAATGGGGGAGGTCCTACAAAGGAATTGTGGGTGGTACAACCATGTACTCACTAGATATGTTCCATAAGGGGTTCCTCCTTTGTTGATTCTATGGTGTCTTAGTGGATTGAGGGTTTAGTTACTTGTATACAAGTCATTGATATGTGTATGAACCACTTTTGTGGGGGGTTTGTGGGTGTGATTTGGTTTCTATGAGTAAACATTCTCTAGGTTGTGGGCATACCCATCTTTGGTGATGCCCTATACCTGAAGATGTGGACCTCAATCATTTGTTGAAACATGGTAATGGTGGAGACCAGGCTCTTGGAAGGTCCTTACACTCTGTGGTCTAGGTCTTATTTCTTATGTTGGCCACTAGGTTCTTTAGAATTCTCATTAGAGGTGGTCAAGTTTCGTGTGCCCTCTTTGATTTGGAGATAAAATTATTGCTTCCTACTATGGGGTTCTCAGTCCATCACATTCTAGTGGTTGGATACTTACTGGATTCACTCTCTTGGGTGTTATTTTTCTTGGATGAGTTTAAGGGGTTTCTAGTGGTGGTGGTGGTCCCTTTTTTTGTGATTTTGCAGGGCTCTATGGGCTTTTGTGTTTTGGCTGCATCCCTGAAGTTCGCCTGGCTGATTTCTATGTGGGTGTTTTGTATCCTACCTCTTTGAGGTCATTGTGGGGTATGGTGGTGGCATATCTTTTATATGGTTTACTAGAGGAGAGATTCCTCTTCAAAAATGTATACTTTTTCTTTTGATTGGTATAGATTTGATAGGGAAAATAAGGTGGGATATGAAAACTGTCGATTTTGGGTAAGTCAGCCTTTGAATTATTATAACCAAGAAAATATAGATCAAAAAAGAAATTTTATTTTTGCATTCATTGGCTATACATATTATCTAAAACATATTTTGAAATAAGAGGAAAATATAATTATTTTCATATAGTTTTTTGGTGGGAGGTGGATGATGGGGACTCAGGGTCCTTCTCTACAAAGTCAGCCTGACTCTACTCTAAGGTATCTCTCCTAGGCATCTAAGGGTACTCTCAAACCCTAATCTGAAGTAAGTCGCTAAGAACTTCACCTCCTTCTCAAGACCCAGTTCCCATCAACAAGTTATTCTTCCACACTCGATGAACCTACAAGGGTAGATTCATTCTGACTAAACCAACTCGTTCAGCCAATGCACTCATAACATATTTCTCACTTTATTCCCTAGCTGGACTATTACCAAGCTCACCTAGGGTAATAAATCCAAAATCATGACTGTCACTTATCCTACCAAAACCAAAAAGAAAAATATATACAGTGGCTCCTCTCGAATTCCATTCGAGCACATGTTTCTCACCATGAATTCAAGAACCTTGAGGAGCCATTCAGTATTCACAACCCAGAACGGGCCAAGAACTTACAACCTTTGAAATGAAAACAAAATATTAACCTACTTGCACCAGAGTAAATAACTATACTTGAAAATAACTAAACACACAATCTGCAACTTTTTATTAACTGGAAAATAAGAAAAACCATATAAAAATATCCAACTCTTTCAACCTCTCTCTCAAAATGAAGGCTTGGGAGATCTTTAAATAATCTTCCCATCATTAGAATAGACTTAACTATCCACTCAAGTTGAAAGCATCTTTTCAAGAACCATTACAACTGACCATACTGTCTACTAAAGACAAAAACCACTTTTCCCTGGCCATTGTAACTGAATGTACCAAGCATCAGTACCGAGAAATAATAGTACATGTCAAGCATCTTATCTTAATGCATTTTCACTGTCTAAGGTTCCTAATGCCTTGGTTGGATTTCCATAGGCTTAAAAACTACCTCTGCATCACACAATTAACCTAAAAATAAACATCTAAGAAAATAGGTTATTTATTCACCAATTTGACCCATTTTACACTCAGTCATTACAAGAATGAATGAAAAAACACCTTACAAACCAACTTAAAAAAATCCAAAATGTTCCTAAGATAAATCAACTCCCAGGTGATTGGATCAAGTCAGGCTCGATGCCTAACTTCTTGAACTTGGTCTCCTACACCCATGTAGCTTCAAAAACATCTTGTCATTTCCATTTGACCAGATGTTCCATGTTGGTTTTTGTTCTAGTCTTCTTAGAAACTATTGAATTCAAAATCTTCTCTACCTTTGGCTTTGGAGTAACTAGAAGTTTCAATTCTTTGAGATCCTCTATATCTGCTGCTAGATCATGACCTCCTTCTAGAGTTGGTCCCTTATAGGACACAAGATCTTCCACATTAAAAACTGGAGATAACCCTATATCAGTAGGAAGATCAACTTTTTAAGCATTAGACCCATACTTTTCTAGAATTTTAGAAGGTCCTATCTTCCTTATCTAAAGCTTACTTGGGACACATTTTTGTAGTCTTTCTTTTTTTAGGTCCACCATGACCAAATATCCAACTTGGAACTGAACATCTCTTTTCTTTTCATCTACCTTCTGCTTGGTGTGAATTGTACTCTCCACTAATGTCTTCTTCACAGTATCATGGACTTCTTTCATGGATTGCAAAAAATCTTCAGCATAACCACTCTTCTTTGCATTTCTTCCAAGATCCTTTTGTTCACATATACCCCTAGGATGAATCCCATACACTATTTCAAAAGGGCTCTATCCAATGGATATATTGACTGTATCATTGTAGGCAAATTCTGCCTGAGCAAGAAACTGATCCCATGATTGCCCATATTATTTTGTGAGGCATCTCAAAATATTTCCTAAGCTTTGATTCACCACCTCAGTCTTACCATCGGTCTGTGGATGATATGTCAAGCTAAAGGAAAGATTTGTACCAAGCATCTGCCATAAGGTTTTTCAAAAATGACTCATAAACTTAGAGTCCCTATCTGATAAAAATACTTAAGGGTAATCCATGTATCCTTACTGCTTCTCTAAAGAAGAGATGTGCTATATAGCATTCATTATGAGTAGTTTTGTGTGGCACAAAGTGAGCCATCTTGTTAAATCTGTCCACAATCACAAAAATATTGTCCATTCCCAGCTTGGTCTTAGGAAGTCCAACCACAAAATCCATATTGAGGCACTCCCAAGGTCTATTTGGGATTGTAAGGGGTTGATATAATCCTGCATTAGATGAAGTCCCCTTAGCCTTTTGACAAACTATACAAGTCTCCACATACTTCTAGACATCCTTGCTCATTCTTGGCAAATAATAGTATCTATGTACCAACTCTAAAGTTTTATGCACCCCAAAATGTCAACTTAATGAGCCATTATGCTTCTCTTTCACTAAATTCTCCCTCATTGAACCTATGCGTACATAGAGTTTTCCTCCTTTAAACAGAAGACCTTCTTCAAGAGTAAAATTAGAATACTCACTATGAAAGTGGTTTTGAAAATCTTGACATACCTTGTAGGCTGCTGAAAAGCCCTCATCCGCTAGATACAAATCCTTGAAGTTGTCTATGCCAATGCTTCTGAATTGAATTTCTTTCATTGTGATAAATCTTCTACTCAATGCATCTGCCACATTATTCTAAACTATTTATTTGTGCTTGATGGTGAAGGTATAAGCTTGGATATACTCCGTCCACTTCATATTCTTATGGCTTAGTTTATCCTATGAATTCAGAAAACTTAAAGCCTGATTTTCAAGAAAGACTACAAATTCTTTAGGAAGGAGATAATGTCTCCACTTACTTAGTTCTTGTACCAATGCATATAGTTCTAAATCATATGATGAGTACTTCATCTTTTCATCACTAAGTTTTTCACTGTGAAAAGCTACTGGTTTTCCCTCTTGACTCAAAACCGCACCTATGGCAATATTACAGGCATCACATTCCACAGTAAATAACTTGTCAAAATTGGGAAGTGTCAATATAGGTTGGGTTGCTATTTTTCTCTTCAAATTCTCAAATCCCTTATCATCCTTCTCATTCCATTGGAATTTGGCTTTCATACCTCCTTTTATGGTATCCAAAATAGGTGCGCTGATTTCACTAAACTGTCTGATAAACTTCCTGTAGAAATGTGCTAATCCATGGAAGTTTCTTACTTTTGTGACTAACTTAGGTGTAGTCCAATTCAATATTTATTCCACCTTTCTTGTATCTATCTTCAAGTTACCCTCCGAGATAACAAAACCCAAGTATACTAATTCTTGCTTCATGAACTCACTCTTCTCTAAGTTGATTGTCAACTTCTCCTCATGCAATATTTGCATTACCATTTGCAGATGTTTGAGATGATCCTCAATTTTACTGAACACTAAAATGTCATCTAAGTACACCACCACCCATTTCCCAATGAATTCCTTCAATAGTTCATTCATTAACCTCATAAATGTTCTTGGCGCATTGGATAGTCCAAAAGGCATAACAAGCCACTCATAGAGTCCCTCGATGGTCTTAAAATAAGTCTTCCACTCATCTCCACCTTTTATTCTTATGTGATGATACCCACTCTTAAGATCTATTTTGGAGAAATACTTTGCTCCCCCTAAACAATCCATTAAATCTTCTATCCTAGGGATTGGGAATCTATATCAGATAGTAATCCTATTTATGGCCCTAGAATCTGTACCACCCTTCTTTGGGGCTAGGACTATGGGAAAATCACATGGACTTATGCTCTTTCTAATCAACCCTTGATCTAATAACTCTTGAATTTGGCTAGCAATTTCTACATTCTGTTGTGGGGTCATTTTATAAGCATCTTTGTTTGGGAGTGAGGCTCCTGAGATGAAGTAAATATGATGACTAATAGACCTCTCAGGTGGTAGGTTAGCTGGTTGACCATCACTAATAATGTCTTGGTATTTAGTTAACAACTCTTTGATACCTATAGGTAACTCTTCCTTTTTGTTTCTCTTGTCATCCTTTGGCTTTAGAACCAAAGAAAACCCCACTCCATCTTCTTCCTCTAGTGTCTTCAAGAATTATTTCTCACCTACCAATAGTATGTTAGGACCCCCTTTCTTCACTTCACCTTCTTCCAAGATTGATTGAATCTTGAAAGTTACTTCATCTTTCTTAAAGGAATAGGAGTTCTTAGCTCCATCATGCACTGCAGCTCTATCAAACTGTCAAGGTCTACCCAACAATAGATGACAAGCATCCATGGGAAAGACATCACACAAAACTCGGTCCTTATACCTTCCTATGGAAAATTCCACCCAAGCTTTCTCATTAACTAGTACATGTTGATCTTTGTTCAACCAAGTAACTCGGTAAGGGTTAGTATGAGAAATATTTTTCAATTTTAACTTTTCAATAGCTTCCATAGAAACTATGTTATCAGTAGAACCAGAATCTATGATAAATTTACAAACCTTACCTAGTACCTTGCATTTGACTCGAACAAAGATCTTCTTTGGCTTGGCTCTTCTTTAATGGGCTCTTTGAGGAGTGCTCTGCGAATCATCAAATTCTCCCATATCTCAGAATATAGGGAGATTTTTGTTGTATTTTTGTTAGAAGATACTTATTGCACATAATTGATTCTTTTCTCTCCTCCTTGTGATGTAGAACCCTTCTCAAAACACCTTATATAGGAAGGATGCCCAAACTATTGACAGTTATAGCACTTCGTTGAAGAGAAATAAGATCATCTTCCCTAGTTATTGGTTCTTCCTCTTGAACTATTATTTGAAACTCTTCCTCATTTGTAAACACCTCTTGTGTTACTGGATTCTCCTTGATTCTCAGTGAGTTTGGAATCACTCTTATTTCTAGCCTCAAAATTCCTTCCCCCAAATCCTCATCTTTGACTTCTATTGTCTCTTCCTCTTCCTATAATGTTTTAATCTTGTTTCTTTTTGAACTTCTCTTCCACTTTAAGAGCTAGTTGATAGCATTAATTACTATCTTGGGAGTTAAGAGACAAATTTCCTCTTGGATATTCCACTTGAGACCATTCAGATACCTAGCCACTTTTAGGCTCTCCTCTTCCATAACATGTGACCTTAAGCATAACTTGTGAAATTATTCTATATAGGTACTGACCTCTAAGTCTTTCTATCTCAGATTCTGTCTTTTCTTGTGTAACTACACTTCATAATCATCAGGGGGATAATTTTCCCTCATTTTATCTACCATACCTTTCCAACTAGTTATAGGATTCTTTCCTTCTTTTGTCCTTTCATCTTGGACAAACTTCCACCAAGTGAGAGCAGTCCCTCTCAATCTTGTCTTGGCTATTCTAACCTTCTAAGCCTCAGTCACATTATCACAGTCAAAGTGATTCTCAAGACCTTTTATCCACTCCATGACTACTTCTAGTTCCATCTTTCTGCTGAACAGAGGCACACCTTCCAAGGAATTACCACGCATTGCTTTCAAATATCTCAAGAATGGCTCTTCTTGAAGCATAGGGTTTGGCTCTGGTATTATGTCTTCCTTAGCCACTAAATTACCCTTTTTGTCAGCTTCTCTCATCAGTTCACTAACTACTGCACTCCTAAGCTATACTTCTTCTAACTTAGTTTCCCTTTTAGCCAACTATTCCTTCAGGAGTCTACTCTCCTCTTTCTTTTCTACTATAAACTTTGCCAACTCAGCATTGGAGACCATTTTGAATGAATCTACAGACTCTTCTGAATATAACACCCAAAATACACAAGCCCAATCTTTAGGCTCTGATACCAATCTGATGGGGACTCAAGGTCCTTCTCTATAGAGTCATCCCGACTCTTCTCTAAGGTCTCTCTCCTAGGCCTCCTAGGGTACTCTCAAACCCTAATTTGAAGTAAGTCACTAAGAACTTCACCTCCTTCTCAAGACCCAGTTCCCATAAATAAGTTATTCTTCCACACTCAATGAACGTACAAGGGTAGATTCATTCTGACTAAACCAAATTGTTCAGCCAATGCACTCATAATATCTTTCTTACTTTCTTCCCCAGCCAGACTATTACCATGCTCGCTTAGGGTAACAACTCCAAAATCATGACTGTCACTTCACCTACCAAAACCAAATACAAAACTATATACAGGGGCTCCTCTCAAATTCCATCCAGGCACATGGTTCTCACCATGTATTCAAGAACCTTGAGGAGCCATTCAGTATTCACAACCCAGAACAGGCCAGGAACTTACAACCTTCGAAATGAAAACAAAAGATTAACCTACTTGCACCAGAGTAATCAACAATACTTGAAAATAAGTAAACACACAACCTACAACTTTTCATTAACTGGAAAATAAGAAAAACCATACAAATATATCAAGGTCTTTCAACCTCTCTCTCAAAATGAAGGCTTGGGAGATCTTTAAATAATCTTCCCATCATTATAGCAGACTTAACTATCCACTCAAGTCAAAATCTTCTTTTGAGGAACCGTTACAACTAACCATACTGTCTACTAAAGACAAAAACTGCTTTTCCCAGGCTGTTGTAACTAAATGTACTGAGGATCAGTACTGAGCATCAGTACATGCTAAGCATCAGTACCAAGCAACAACAGTACATGTCAAGCATCTTATCTTAATGCATTTTCAAAGGTTCCTAATGCCTTGTTTGGATTTCCAAAGGCTTACAAACTACCTCTGTAGCACACAATTAACCTAAAAACAAATACCTAAGCAACTAGGGTGTTTATTGACCAATTTGACCCATTTTGCACTGGGTCATTACAAGATTGAATGAACAAACACCTTAAAAACCAACTTAAACAAATCTAAAATGTTCCTAAGGGCCTTTAACCCTAAGTGCTCATGCATCAGTAGACCCCCCTTATTTGTTGTATTTTTCAGGAATTGAAAAATAAGCATTAAAAATTAAAAAATATATATCAATTCTTATTTAACTTTTTTTAAAAAATAATAGGCATAAACTTCATCTATTTTTACATATTTCATTAGTTTACATCATCTTCAAATTTCAAATTGAAATGCATGTTTATGTCATTGAAGTTGAACAGTTTTGGTGTTGTTAACATTTTCCTTTAGAAAAGTGTGACACATGTTTGTACTTTTACCATGTATCTTTCTTTAAATATAATTTAAGAAAATATCCACTCTAAAATTATGCCAAATCTAAGTAAATTTGTAGAGAATGTGAGGCCAATACCCAAACAGATTCATGTGCCAAGAAAATAACTTTGACGAAAAAGGTGAAAATAAGTCATGAATCTAGATCTAAATCTTTTGAGCTAGAGGATAAAACTAGAAGATATTTTTGAATGGTTCCATCTACCCATAAAAAATACAATAGAGGTCTTATTTTTCTATATGAAGAATCCTTTACCCCAAAATAAATCCATGGAAAAGCATACACCAATAAAAGAGGGAAATTTTGGTCTTTAGATTAGCCAACCAAATGTTGAGAAACCTATGTTGCCAAATCAAGAGTGGTGATTGTAAATTTCATCTCAAGTTTAGACTAGGAACCATAAGAAGTTTCAGAGAAAGCCAACATAACCAAGAATTGATTTAAAATTATAGAAAGTAGCCTTTCGAATCCACTTCCAATATTTCCACCGTGGTTGGAAAGATTAAACACCAATTTTTTGAATCATAATTGTATAAAAAGTCTTAAAAAAAATTTGAACTCGTCGCAAGATAATACTCATAGAAGTTCTAAGAATAAATTTTGTGGGAATCAAACAAATTCTTGTGAAATCCTAATGCCTTGACCCAAGATAGACATGCCAAATAGAGACATTGATTATGAAAAATAGGGACCACCAAATATAATGCTAATTAATGAGAGACTATCCCAAAAACCAAACTCATCTCATGGAAGTGAAGATATAACATATTCTTAGGCACACTAGATTCTTTTGGAAATAAAAGTTCTCTTTGTGTGAACATCTTTCATCATAATCAAGGTTTGAAAACCAATTCCCTAGCAGGGAGACCTATTAAATATGTATCTTGAAGAAATATTATGTTAAAGAAATGAAATGCCTTTAAGTTTACCATATAATAATAATGGACCTTGATTATGTACAAAAAACTATATTTTGTTAAGCACACAAATATACTAGGGGGCAGGGTGAATCATTTTATGTAAATTTAAACTTGATTAAATGCTAATTACCATTAATAAATTCTCTAGGCGTCACAACCAATAGATCAAATCATTGGAAAATTTACCAGAACTTACTTTATAATTAGTGCAACTATGAAAGTAGTAAGCACAATCGCACATCAACATATAAAAACACCACATGTATATGGAAACTTGGAAAGGGAAAAACTGTAATGAGAATACTTGTTTGGATCTATTGCCCAAATCCAACCTCACAAATAATAGAATACTTAAAATATGAACTAGGCACCAACCTTCCAAAGACACCAATCCCAATTGTATTTGTAGATGAAAACCTAGAGGAGGTACCAATTTGTTATGCCTAGGTCTCAGTACCAACTCAACAAGTGAGACACCTATCTCAACAATATACAAGAGTTCTGGATTATAGATCTTCAAACTGAATAAACAACTTAATTTTATCTAAAAACATTTCATAACCTCTTCATATAGTGCATATGATCTTATGATGAAGTTGCACAATGATTGAGAGACAACTTTATAACTTTATATCGACAATTATAAAACATATCGGATAATTACATTGACACATGTTCTAGTAATGAGATAGATAATATATGTATATGAATCATAATTATATTACATTCACATGTTGTCTTGGATCAAGATTATTGCATCCACAAGTTGGCGACAATCATAAACCCAAACCAAATGTGTAATGAGCCAGGTCCAAAAGCCCACATGTTACTCCAAAATAAGGTACACACTAACATGTGTTACCCAATGTAGACTCATGTAGTCCCGATGGTCATTGGTATGCTATCTCTGGTGAGCACACATTACAATCATCTTGTGCATCTTGATCTGAAATATCAACCTAGTTGACTAGTGACTAATATGTCACTTCTACCTTTGTATTTGTTGAAGCTTAGTTGCTGAAACTATGGAATCTGATACTTCATATGTAGCTTTACTTTAATTCAAAACCACAAGCCATAACTCTTGAATATGACAAAATGTTGAGCTAAACATCATGATAGTGAGACTAGGTACTCATATCGGTTTTGAGTACAATAAACCTTGTAAACATCCTATAGACCTTTATAGATCACATTAAATGATTATAATAGATGTAAGATAATGTTATATGCTTACAACATAGACTTTACCATTAAACCCAGATTATTTAAATACTTTTGGTTAAATCCTTGTAATGCAAAAATATCATAAGAAGTTGGAATATTTGGTTGAGCTTGTAACTAATAATTTCAATGAGTTATTATTTAAATGAAAGCATAGGCTCAAGTTGGCTAGATTAAAAATAAAAGAGCATATGCAACAAAGTTAGAGACTTTATTTATGGGCACTATGTATATGATTGCCTATATAATACATGAAGTTGAAATATGAATTAGATTTGTAAAAAATTCTAACCTAGATTCATGTTGTTCAAAATTTGATCGTATATTAATATATTTTCTATTTTATTTGTTGTATCAATGAAGACTATCATTATATTCTTTGTGTTTTTCTATGAGTAAGAGTTAAAGATTAATGATTCTTTTAAGAAAAAATAAAAAATGATACCGTTAATTTTTCTTGTGAATTAATTTTTGTTTGTATATCATTATTTCTTATGATTTATTAATACATTACATTATTTCAAGCTTCATTTCTTGTTATGATACTTTTATCATGACATATCCTAGCAAGCATGACAATATTGAACTATATTTTAGTTATCATCAACAACTATTTGATTTTTTTAGTATGATATCTTTGTTTGTATATAAAAATCATATCAAATCAAAATCTCGTTTTGACTTTTTCATGTGCATTTATACATTATAGATAGCACTAACACAATAATATATATAGCTGAGAATGTTGATTTGCTAAACTAATCACTAACCTTGCAAGAATTTATTTTCTACCTCATATGGTATAAGTATTATGTCCAAGATAACTCATCTATTTTTTATTTATTCACTCCTTTTATTTATTCATTACGTATTTTAATAGATAGTTTTTTTCTATATGATATTTCCTAACGATGTTCTAGATATTAAATGAAAGCAGGTATTGAACAATCAAAGAAATTGGTTAAAGCATGGAAAGGTGAAATTAAGTAATGAAAGAGTCCACTTACAGGTGCGAATTCACCAAGTCGCGGAATAAGTTTAGTGAAAACCATTTGAAGGGCAAACATTTTCAGAAAATATTTAAGCAATCTTCAAATGAAATCTGACGTTGTAGAAATCGTCCCCAAGTTTCAGCACTATGAAAGTTTGAAAATATAAAAATCCAGCACGATCCCTCTTTTGTGGCCAAGGGCATAAACTTTTGTAACAGTGGAAACAGTTAAGATGCAGAGAAAGATTCCAAGGACTCACGGAAGCATCATAATTGAAGTCTTCAAATTCCTTTACCAAGCCATTAGCGCAAATGTACACGGCTGGTGGAATGTTTTAAAAGTTTGGGATCAATCCTTCATTCATAATAAGTTTGTGATCAAGGAAAAATATAATGGGGTCAACAAATTTTATTTTATTTGATGCTTTTGTAAAGGAGTATGGGTAGTCTTATTTTACTGTTATCATATGTAGACCTAAAAACATATGACTGATATAGTGGACTATAAAAGGACCTTTTCTTTCCTTTCCTTTCATATACGCTTTATAATGCCAATCTATGTGGAAGTCAAGGAATTAATAATAAAGTTGGCCAAGTATTGAGCCACCAAGGAATGTGCTTGAGATGTAATCAAAATGCAGTTAATTGATGATCATTGGACAAATTACGTTGAAGATAAATCGATTTTTGGATTTAAATGAAAATTAATTAAATATTAAATTTTATATTTAATATTAAATTAATAAACTTCAAAAATCCAAAAAAATGGTTAAAAGTAACTGCCTAAATTAGCTCACAGGCAATATAACACTTTTTCTGGTTGAATGTCTATATAAGAAAGCCATCCTTGTTTCATTCCTACATTCGAGAATTGGAGAAAAAGTTGAGGAGAAGATTTTGAGAATTCTGGTGAATTTGTGAAGATTTTTTTAAGGCAACGTGGTAATTCTTGGAGAGAGAGAGAGAGAGAGAGAGAGAGAGAGAGAGACGAAGTGGTTTTGAGCAAAAAATCAGAGAGCCTGCCAAATTCAAAAGTACAAAATTTTTCAGTGAGTGATAAATTAGAGGACAAACGTGGATTTCTTGAGGAGGGAGAAAATCTCTTTCTAGAGAGAGTGGATATTTTGTAACAACTTTCAAGTTTCTCTTCTCCAAGGATGAGTTTGTTTGCAAAGGAGAAATTTAATCTGCTTTTTTTTACTTCTTACATGTTCTTATGTATGTTAATTCTATTTTGCAGGAAGGGGAAATGGAAAAACCAAGAGGAACAAGCAGACCAAAAACCAACTGATCAAGAACGAGCAAAGAAAATTCTATCCTAAATCCAAGAAAGTGTCAAATGGGTGAATGGTGGTGACATGAACCTCAAAGGTCTGGACATGAATGAGTTCAGTAGGAGGATGTTCGGGTACAAAGAACATGATCCTACGTACTTGGCTACTCAAATTGTCAAAATCAAGATTGTGGCAGCAGTTGGTTTTCTTCTGGTTTTCCAACATGTAGAACTGATTGTAGAATGCTCAAGGCATTATAATTCAGATGATAGAACAATCAAGGATTCACATGGAAGAGTTTAGATCTCTCTCAACCAACAATTTTAGAGGCATCCAGAATCCTGACATATAGAACAATGATACTGAAGTTGAAGGAGCAAGAACTTAGAGTTTATATTGATAGGATTGAACATTTTGATGGTGTGATTAACCATAAGTGGTTGCAGAGGGACAGAGCTCACCACTCCAAGCTACCTAAGAAGTTGGTCTAGCTTGATCTCCGACGTGAATATAATGAGTTGGTCATGATGCTGACTAGAATATTTGGGATTCCATAATCGTATCAGTTTAAGGCATGGATGTGGTACTTTATTGAGCAGGTGGTCGAAGGATTTAACAATATGGATTGGGCTGGGATGATTAGCAACAACCGGAATGAGCAACTTGTGAATCTGGAGCAGTAGGGAAAATTCTACATGACCTCCTATGTCATTTACATGTTGGCTCGGATGACAAGATATGATGGGTTAAGGTGCAAGGGAATGATTGGAAGTGGTTCACACCACTTTAAAGCACATGAATGTTATCCTCAATTGCAACTATATGCCAAGGATGATTTAGTCAAAGTCAATGATTCTTTTGCAATGTGCATTGTTAGGACTCTACAAAAGAGATTACACATGAGATTGTTTGTTGGGGCGATGGAATTGGTAGAGAAGTATGGAGCATGGTTCATCCAGTTCCCTACATTCTCCTACATCATAGTGCGGGGATTTTATTCAAAGCCATATAAACTACCAAGGTATCTAACTGACAAGATGGTCCTACTAGACATCACCAGACAACTGGCAATTTATGACAAGATTTAGAAGACGAAGAGGAAATTGGGACTTGAATTACCAATCTTCGTAGGAGAAGTTAAGATGTGTCCTTGTTTGCAGGTGGCCCAAAAATTATCAGAGGAGTTTATCATCTGTCACTTTTCCCAACAAGGCCAGATTATGATCCCTGTACAAAAATTAGAATGGTGGCAGGTGCAACATATCAACACAAAATGCACCTCGAGGATTTTTTGGTTAATGTTGCAGATGAGAACGAAATTAAAAAGAGGATGTATTCTAGGCTACCCTTCAATCTGATCAGAGCATGCCAAATCATCTAGGTACCTAATCAAGTGGAAGAGGATATGAACATGATCTAGGTCAAATATGACCCAGAAAGGGAAAAGAACATCCATCCATATGATGTGTCCAGGAAAGAAATGGTAGATCTTGATTCATTATCTGCATCGGTTGTGAAATTCATGAAATGGTGAGTTGAGCATCAGATCAATAGACTCAAGGTACCGAAGGATAGCTTGACTTATAATGTAATGGGTCATCAGCCATTGTGGGATGAAAGACCAAGGAAGCCCTCAGGAGTGAGAATAAAAGAAGGAAAAATCTCACCAGAGAGTGCTCAATGAGATAAGGTAAAAAAAGTTTCTTGGGAAGTACAATTGAGAAGTGGGCCTAACCTTCACATTGAAGAACCCCAATAGAAGAAGCAAAGGTCAGAGGCTACTCCATCATCACCTAGTCAGACTCCTAGTTTGCAAGAGATTGATCCTTTCACTAGAGGATAAGTGGAAAAAAGTAGGAGGATAGAACAAGATGATCATATGACTAGGCTAGTTTAGGATACATCAATGCTCATCAAGAATATTCTCAAGGAAGAGATAGAGAACAAGAATTTGTAGCTAAGGAAATCCTTGGTGCCATTTTAGAGCGAGAAATGATGGAGACATAAGTTCAAGCAGCAAAGGCATAAATTCCTACTACAGAGATAGAGGTTCCTGAAGCAGCAACAGAAAGTATCATCGCCAAGGAAGAGATTAATGAAAGAGAAGTACACGAAAAAGAGAAATTGTGAATCCATGATCAGTGTGTTTTTGTTCCCGATTGGTTGAGGAAAATTCTATAGAGAAGGAAAGAGAAGGAGATTGACCCAACATTAGAGTTGCTGGAAATTCTAAATTGAGCCAATAGAATAAAAGAGAAAGGCAAGGCCAAGAAGTTTGTAAAGTTCATCAGAGGAGAATTTTGATCCAGGATTTTACAATTTTCAGTACCTATTGTTGACAAAACAAAGGATCAGATTACTATAGATGAATATAATATGACGAAGTTGGATCTGGGACATGCTTCTTAGAAGTAGGTTATTGAAGAATTTGAGGATTTTGTGCAAGCAATGAAGGAAAAGATGAGGAAAATGGAAGTAAAATAATATAAGTTCAAGAGAGAGAACACGGCCTTGTGCAAATATCTGAACAAATTATCTCATCTAGTGAGGAAAGAGAGCTATGCCTTTGTTCCCCCTATAGTTCTTCCAACTGAGTCAATGGAAGGCATTGAAAGAATCAGGCAAATTTCTCAGAATGTGGAGGCCTTGATGGAAGGCATCTAGAGGGAAGCATATAGATTTGCGAAAGACTTGTTGCGAATTCATGAAAGGGTGTTGGCTATCCTTTCCAAGATACAATGCATAGATGGGTCATGGGAGGATGAACATATTTATCAGGATGAGGTAACCTCACACCTACAGGATTTAATAAAGACTCCCAAGTAGATGTTGACTAAAGGTGGAGTGATTAGGGAAGGAGAACAATATGAATTTTCCTAGTGGTATAGTGCAGTAATCATGGAAAAACAAATGTTTGAACATTTCAATGAGGAATCCACTCGATTGAGGAAGGTTGTCAAAAATATTCAGCAAGGGATCTCCAATACAGTTTTGGCATTGTTATCACTAAGACTAGTCAAGAATGATATAATAGTGAACAACTTAAGAAGAAAACTATAAGAGTTCTTTTAGTTGAATTTATTCACGAGGGATGACTTTGATAAATTTTCCATTTTCTCAAATTTCATGCACACAACCCAGGACTTGTTGCTGGATTGGGAGAGGAGTTTGAGAAAATCTGAGTGAGAGATGACAATTCTAGAATTCAAGCGGGAAGCAATGCCAAGTATCAGTATGGATGAGTTGGATATTGTATTGACCAAACTCCATGCATTCAAAGGGAAAGGTCAAACATAGGCTATTCTAGGGAAAGGAGCATTTAATGCATAGTGGGCATTCATGTTGCCCCACTCTCCTATTGAATGGGCTAGCATAGTGGGCATTTATTACCCCACTAAGAAGGTGCTTTCCTTGATTGGTCTGTGTGGACCCATGAATAAATTATATATTCTCTCTTCTTTCCCTAACCCTAATTACTGTTGAGGTGGCATGATTTGGTCCATCAATTTTGTTTCAATCTGTGCAACTCATTGTAATCGGGGATCCATATAAAGGCCTCATTTATAATATGTAAGGAGAGGATTTTGAGACTATTTCTAAGAGCTACCAAAATAATGTTGGATATTGCTGATATGTTGTTCAGATTGTGCATATATATGTTGGCATTAATGTTTTTTCATTGGTGGAAACATACTTCTACTGTTGAAGAGAGTGTTCCTAGTATGTTTAGTGAGATTGAATTGCTTTCTATGGATACTACACAGAAGATCTATAGTTTCGATCATACAGTTGTGTTTTGAGATTTTTGTAGCTGATGCATGTCAGTTCGCAAAAGTTAGAGTGATGATTTGAGAGAGTAATGATTGATTTATCAGATACTAGTATTTCGGTTGTTCAGGAAAAGACGAAGTTTTAGTTTTTGGATCGGTATGGATCAGTGTTGAAGATTTATTGTTTGCTAACCTGATAATGATTTTTGGATGTGCATATGTGTCCTCAACTCAAGTGGTTCATGATTTGGATACTAGCAAGATATTTTTCTTGAATAACAAAGGCTTTAGATATTATTCCTGATGAAAAGTGTAGAGATGGATTTAGATCTTGAGTTTGAGGTGATGCTAAGGTTGTTGAGGTACTTCACGTTGCTTGTTGATGTTTCTTGATCATATTATGATCATGTTGTTGGCTTGCATTGGTCGAAGTGATCGGGTTTGCATGATTTTCATGTAATGTGATGATGTTCTTCATTTGGTCTTAGCCAACATGATGATGTAATGTATTGCGAAGGTTTTGAGCATGATTTGTGGATCTGAGCATGATTGAGGTTGTTGATATGGATCATTGAAATATCATGGATGACATTCAATGGATCGCATTTAGGATTGAATTTTAATTTATTATTTGCTTGCAATTAGGTCCTTGGCTAACCTAGTTGAGATGAGTTGATGAATTGTATTTATAGATGTAATCATTTGAAATTGTGAAGATGTATATAAGTGTGAGAATGTGTGGATAGACGGAATAAATGATATACATGATGTTGTGAGAAGAGGTATGAGTGGAATCTAAAATAAGTCAGAGATCTGTGTGCTTCATTAGAATTGTTTTGGCATAACATATGCTATCAGTTAGTTCAAGTTTCTGGACTGTAAGTCCTCTTTGATCTATTATTTGTTTATGTTCTAAGGAAATGAGCCTTCTTGTAATTGTGTTTTAGTAGTGAGCTCTAGGAAGTGTTCTTGAATGCATGTGCATGCCCCTTTTGTATTACTCCTAATAGGGTATAATACTTATTGTTGATTACATTCATCTTATGGGTTCCATCCCCACTATGGTTTTTCTCCTCACAGGGTTTCCACATCAAAACACTTGGTTTTTTATGTTTCTATTGTGTTGAGATCTTTCTTTCATGTTTATCATTCAGATTTGTAAATTAAAGTTTGTGAGTTGGTGAAATTTTATTGATATTGTGACACAACTGATTCACCCCCCTCTCAATTGTGTTTGTGTGCTTCTTAAGGTTTAACAAATAATAGAGTTTTCATTGTTGGTTTCATGGTGATTACTTGATATATTTGTGTGCTTGCATGGTTTCATTGTTCCCTCATTTAGATTAGATTTTTTAGATAAAGTGTTTTGATTTCATAGGAGAATGTAATGATGTTTGATGAATTCTAAGGCTCATACTTTTGATGGTTTGTTGATTATAAGTTGTTGTGTAAGGTTATCTTGAGCCTTTCCTTTTATGGATGCTTAACTTATATCACTAAATGTGCATTGTTCTTATGAAGGTGCTCATTGTGGTATGAAAATATTTTGCATAACCCACTGAAGATTGCACTAATTCTTGTATATTTTTAGTTGATGTTGGTGAATCAGAGCTTGGTTATTTTGGAATTTTATTAGCAAAGCAGTATCTATTGATGTCATTTCCCTTAGGATTAGAATAGAATTATTGAACCCTCCTCTCTTTAGTTTCTACATATTCATGAAAAAAAAGTAGTCCATTGAAATATATTCCGACAACTCCCATATTCAGTATCATTTGAAGTCAACTTAAGTAACATAAATGTAAGGCCCCTTATGATATATAGCATATCACATTTACCATTGATCTTATCTAGAGTCAATAATTGACATGAAAAGAACCTTGGAACCAATTGTATGATCTTTCATAACCTTAGCATACACATAATTTTGATCAAGAGAGGATAAGATATCTCAATATTTTGTTCTATTGTTGGTAGGTCATAAAACGCACATCAATAGATCCACAAAGGCTAGTTTTTGGGTTTTACTTATCTTTGGTGGGGAATGGCTTTGTGAAGTGTGGTGGTATTGTGGCTTCTCAGAGGTGTTTCTCTACAACTCCTAGTTGTGAGGGTTTTGTTTGTTGCCTCCTTGCAAGTCTTACGTGCTTCTTTTCTTGTGACCCTCCCTATAGTGATTATGTTCATAGTTGAGCTTCTTTTAGTTGGTGCATGGGTGGTGTGTAAGGGGATATTGTTTATCCCCCCTCCATGGACTTTGTCTTTTTTTCTATAATTTCTATGGTACTATGTCTCCTATGGTTGGTGGTTTTCTTCCTTGTGTTTTATGTGTGCAAGAGATATGAACAAAGTTTTGGGCCCTATTTGTAAGCCCATAAAAATTACAGAACACCTATAACTGGCATTTGCACTCATCCCTAAGTCTATGGGAGTTAGGTTGGTCTTCAAAATTAGTATTCTATGGATTAGCTTTGGCACCTGCCAGGATTTGTAGTGGTGTTCTTATCTTTCCTATGAGTCTGAAGATGATGACTATGTTGGTTTCTGATGAAGGGTTATTTTCCCTTTCAGACCAGACTATGGTGGAAGCTTCCAACACTACCAGATTTCATTTTGTTTTTTGTTAGAATGTCCATTTTATTTGGTAAGGATAATGGTCTTTTTTTTGTTTTCCATACGTTTGCTACAAGTTTTCAACGACTCTTTATTTCCTTTGGTTATTTTAGGTTAAAAATTTATGCACATTTCAAGTTGTGTTTGTCCTTTCTAAAGTTGGGATTTGGCTACTCTCTTCTTGGAAGCGGGTTTCTACCCTTGTTTCTAGATTTCTCCAAATGGGGCCACTAAGGAGGTGGGGTCTACCTCTTTTAAGGTGTGGTGTCTTTTGGAAACTATGCTAAGGATTTGTCTCATTTTGTTTCCTTATTCCTCTTTCATGATTCTTGTAGAGGTGGAAGAGCCCCTATGAAGGTGGTGGATTTATCTGTGAAAGAGGTTGTTTGTAACATTATATGGTCTTCTCTTCTTAGTGGCTTCTTGAATGTAGGATGGAATCATGCTTGACTCTCTATTCTAATTGGATTGGAGATGGTTTGCAAACTTTCACAAGAATAAAGTCTAGAGAACTCATGACAAACAAAGAGCTCTAGGATTTACAAGTTTGGTAGGTTGCAAACATTCCAAGGTGAATATATTTCCATGTTTTCTAAGTTGCACTTTAGATTTCTAGGTTTAAAATTAATTATGTTGCTATTTTTCTTAGCTAGATTTTGACAATTTCATTTATCCTTTCTAGCTATGTTTCCTAGTACCATATACTCGTCCTTCTCAATTTTAGATGAAAACACCATAAGTTTTTTACATAAGATCAAATTTATAGGTGGTTAGATATACGTTTTTACATTGTTCTGATGTGGGGTTTTGTTGATACCATTTTTCATGTAAATGTAATGTGGCCTAAAAGATATAGACATATGTAGTTTCTTAACAACTTGACTTATGGTTATGGGAAATTTTTTTATATTTTGTGTGCCTAGTTGCAATCACAATTGTGAACGCTCCATTTCTTCTATAATTCCTTCTTTGTGTTCATTGATTTTACAGTCTTTCATTGATTGTCTCACAAATATGTATGTAATTCATGCCTTCAATTTCAATTAGCAAGCTTGCATTTTAATCTTTATGAGTTTACACATTTTTTTCAAAATGGACTTTCTGGGTTAGAATTTAAATATGCACACATGTTAACAAAAATGTTACAATTTGTTCCTTGGTTAGGGAATTTGGAATGCAAAAAGATTAAGATGGGTACAATTTGTGGTTAAGGAAAGATTATGTAATTTGTCATTTTAAATTATTTCAAAATATTTCATATCTTTAAGTTTTATGAACATAATATATATGCCAAAGCTACTTTGGTTTTAATTCACATGTTCTTTGGAAAATATTTGAGAGTATTAGGTTATAAAATCAAAAAGTATTTGTATAATAAACACTACCAAACACTTTTTCTAATTGAAATCCACTAAGGGATAACTATGATACCTTGAGCTAATTCTTAGTAGTCTTCATTGTAGATCAATCCCAGAAACCTAAGAGGTGGGTGAATCAATTATCATAAAATAATTTTTATTAACTTAATCAATTCAGAGAAAACTTAATTTAATCAGATAAACGTAATAGATATAAACTTGAAAGAACAAAGGAACACCGAACACAATGAACACCAAATTTATGTGGAAAACACAAGATGGTAAAAACCATAGAGAAACCAATTCTCATGGATAAGAACATCAGTTAAGGTGATTTTTACAAAGGCTCACTGTTGGTATGCTCATTGCAGGTAAGCCTCACTATCGGTTGGTCTAACTACCCTAAATAAATAACCATATATCACATCTGAAACTCGGCTAACTACCAAAATAAAAAATAATGAGAAACAATTTCACCATTGAAATATTTCACACCAAGTGCAACAGTGAAGAATAATCTTCTATCACTAATTTCATATAGTCGCACAAATATGTCTAAGTGACTTCACTTCAAGTTCACATCACTCACATACCTAATTATTCATTGAACATAAATCATCATCCATATATATTATTCCATTCATCCATATCGTCCAAGCACAATATTGATTATCATTTTACAAGTTGCCCACAGACAATTTGAAATAGGTCGCACCAAGACATTCCCGCGGCAGAAGGAATGAAATGTGGACCACACCAAAATCTCCTCGCTCAATACAACATGTATTCTAATCATCACATCATCAGAATCCAATGAATAATATCTAAACACTATAATATATACTATGTTTTTTAACCAAAATCGTCGATAACCAAATAGGACCGGACCCAAAGGAAGGTATATCAAAATGTTACAATATGAATAGGACTAAGAAAAATATGGCCAAAGATCAAACATTATAGAACATCATCTCGAGCACACTCATTCTAGATCACCAAAGCCAAATATAACTACAACTAAATATGTTGACATCAATGACAACAGCAATAATCAAAATCACATTCCAACAATCTCCCCCTTTCATTGATGGAAACATTCATCAATGATAAAACAAATCAAGAAATATCATCATTTTAGTCTTCTTTTCTTCTCCCCCTTTGAGAACAATGAAAAAAGGTCAAAACTCCCCTTGAAAAACCTACTTTGTCCCCCCTAGAATCCCCACTCTGCATTTCCAGCCCGGGAAAGCGCTGGCAACAACGGAAAGGGGTCTGACCATACTGAGTGAGCAGCAGGCATCTACTACGGATCCCTATCTATAGTAGGGGTGAAACCGCTCCATCTATCTGTGTGTGGGCGGACCTGGCACTTTTGGATATCTAATCCGAGTTCAGAGTAGAGAACCGGAGCCGTATGATGGGAAAAAATTTCACGTTCGGTCCAGGGAGCACTTTTATCGTAGATGATAGAGGAAGCCACTAAGTAGTGATCCATAAATTATGGGCATATAATACCCTAGACCAATGCACACCCAGGTGCACATTAGTTATGAATAGCGATGGAAAAAATCCCCAACTTTTGCCTGAGATATTTAAAAGTGTCCTTGCACAAAGGTTTTGTGAAAATATCTACAATCTATTCTTTTGTAGGTACATACTCAAGTCTTACTTCACTGTCCAAAACCTTCTTGAAAGAGAAGTGATACCTAATGGATATATGTTTTGTTCTGGAATATTGTACCGAATTCTTAGAAATGTTTATGACACTAGTAATATTATCACACATAATTGAGATAGTTTCATCAAATTTTGCGCCAATATCCTTCAATGTTTGTTTCATCCAAAGTACCTGAGTGCAACATGAAGATGTTACAATGTATTCAGCTTAAGTAGTATATAATAACACTAAATCCTATTTCTTACTTGACCAAGAAACTAACCAAGATCCAAGAAAATAAGCTCCACCACTTGTACTTCTATCTTTATCAACACAACCTGCCTAGTCCACATCATTATAGGCTATCAAAGTGAAATATAAATCCTTAGGATACCATAATCAAAATTCTTTTGTCCCTTTCTATCCCTTTCAAATATTTCAAAATCCTCTTTACTACGACAACATTGATTCCTTTGGTTCTAGCTAAAATTTGATCACTAGACAAACAACATACAAGATATATGGTCTAGTAGTAGAAAAATATAGTAAACCTCCAATCATGTATCTATGATTACTTGCATCATCTTTGGGTGAATCATCTTTTTTTTTAACTTGCATCCGGTAACTATAGGTGTAAAAACTAGTTTAGAAATTTCCAACCCAAACTTCTTCAACAAATCTCTGATATACTTGGATTGAGAAATGAAAATTCCTTTTCTATTCTGATTTTCTTGTAATCCAAGAAATAAATTTAACTCACCAATCATAAACATTTCAAATTCTTGTTGCATTTCCTTTGCAAATGTTCTTCACATATCATCATTTTCTCAAAATATTATGTCATCAATATACACTATAACAATCAACATCTGACCTGAATAAACTCTATAGTATAAGTTTCTATCAGTAGATCCCTTCTGAAATTTTTGTCCAATCAAATATTTTTCTAGTCTACCATACCAAGCCCTAGGTGCCTAATTCAATCTGTACAATGTTTTCTTCAACTTTCAAACTACATCTAGATCACTCACTGACTTGAATCCTTCCGGTTGTTCAATATAGACCTCTTCCTTTAGTTCTCTATTCAAGAATTTTGACTTTACATCCATCTGATAAACTGAAATATTTAAAAGATGTAAAAGATAAGAATATTTTGATCACTTCCATCTAGACACTAGGGGCATATGTTTCTTCAAAATAAATACCTACAATATGAGTGTAACCCTTGTAAACTAGTCTTGCCTTATTCCTTATTGCTTTTCCATTTTCATCCATCTTGTTTATAGACACCCACTTGGTTCCAATTAGATTTTTGTTTATCAGTCTGGGTACAAGTTCCCAATTATAATTCTTCTCAATCTAATCAAGCTCTTCTTCCATTTCATTTACCCAATTTTGATCATTAAAATCTTCTTCTATAGTCTTAGTTTCAATTTTTTATAGTAAACACAATAAAAGTTGTGGTTGAGTTGTCCCAATTCTTGTGATAATGCCTTTATTCTTATCTCCGATAATCTGAATTATCTAAATTATTTCTCTGTACATACCTTTGAGTCTTACTTGTAGATGTTGGAGCCTTCTTTGTCTCTTCTTCTTCTTTATTATCTTCCTTTCCTCTATCCTTTGTTTCAGATTCATACTCAATATGCTTGTCAAGGGTTCTTTGGATATCTTCCTCAGCTTTCACATTAGCACTTTCAACTATCTTTTTCAATATATTGTAGTCACCCTGATACTCTTTCTATTTGTAGAATATCCCATAAATATTCCTTCATCAGATCTACTATCAAACTTTCAAACTTTTTATGATTGTCTTCATCTCTCCAAATGTAGCACTTACTTCCAAAAAAATTGAAATACTTAACCGTTGGAGCTCATCCATGCCATAGCTCATATAATGTATTTCCATATATCCTTATGAATAGTACCTGGTTAAGAGTATATACTACAGTGTGCATATCTTCTCTCCAATAGACCTCAAGTAAACTTGCTTCTTTAATCATTATTCTGGCTGCTTCTTGAACTGTTTGGTTCATTCTTTCTACCACACCATTTTGTAGTGGTGTCCTTAGTTCATATAACTATTATTTAATGCCATGTTTCTCACATAAATTGTTAAATTTATAATAATTAAATTCTCCTCTTTTATCAGACCTCAAACACTTGATATTTCTATCTACTTTATTCTCAACTCTTGCTTTGCGGTGTAGGAGCACCATGGCATGACAGGAGGTCAAGGTACACCAGGAGGTGTAAAATCATACTAGGGGTATCTTGAATATTTGAAGACTAATAAGACCATTCATGGTCACTTTTAAATGTAATAAGACCTATAAGGTCACCTTGTGATGTAATCGTGGCCAATAGAGCCATTTACGTTCATTTTGTGTTCATGTAATCAAAGTTGCCAAGATTGGCAAATATAGCATATAAGGGCTAATGTAATGGTCTAAGGGATAGAAGTAGGGTTTTTTCAAATGGTTATATTTTGGGGGTCATTTAAATATCACTTTGAATGTAATAGGATCATTGGATGCATAGTTGTCGAGTTGACAACTTAATTGTCAACTTGACAACATTTTAATATCTTTGTAAATATGGGGACCGTCGATTTTTAACTGATTCCAGTCGGTTCAAGACTAGTTTCAAAGGTAGTTGGTCAATTCCCATGTTTGGAACAATCATAAATATGCTTTAAAAAATCCCAAAAAGAGGATAAGTTGATGTATGAAGTTTTGAAGTGAATAAAACAATGGTTCTCTGTGATTTTCCTGTTACAGTTAGACTAACAGTCTGAAAACTTGTCATTTTTGTTGTTTAAGGGTTATCATATATTTTTAATGATTATTAGGGATAATAGGGGCATAAATTAGGAGACTTTAAGTTTTGGAATCATTTCATTTTCTATCGATTTAAGAATTTTTCTGATTTTTTGTGAAAGTGGTTTAAACCCTCATTTAGGGTAACTAAGAGGAGGAACAATGGATTTATTTCCACTATTAGTTGATCCAACATAGACTACCAATGGAATTGAAAATTTATAGAATATTTTAAGTGTATTATGGTGTTTGTAGGGACCCATGTAGAGATTGACATGTGAAGCTAAGGGAGAAGTGTTGAAGTATTATCTCATAATGTGACAAAGACAGTTTCACAGGGACAATGGAACATCAAGGGTTTTCCACACATTTTCTGCAATAGGAGAGTGGAAAGGATGTTGGTAAGGAGGTAGTAGAGGTTCTACAACATTTTAAGGGTTCTGGAAGAGGAAGGGTGCCCAAGGGTAGGGCTAGACAGTGAGGGTGAAGAGATTAGTCAAGACTATCACATTTAGGACAGTAAGTTGTGAACTTGTTCGTGTGCATTCGGAGGTGTGATACCTAAGATCCTAGGTTGGAAAATGGTGGAAAGAGCCTTAGGTGTTGTTAAATTTTCTTTAATGGTAGGGTAAGAGAGTCACCATATTGTGATTGGTTATCCTAAATGTTCATAGGATAAGTGGAGAGCTATCAATTGGGGGTATGAGCTATGAGAATGTTGATCAACCTATGATCAGAGATTGAATGGATGTTAGTGTGTAGAGGGATGGTGGATCTTGGTGAAGGAAGAGACCATTAATGGGTCCTATATTGAGAAGGGTGTTTGAGTAGGGTCTAGAAGTGATCCTTTTGGTGAGAACATTTGAGTGTTGTTACAAAAAAAACAAGGAACATTGTAGTTCCCCAATGAGATTGGTTGGATCCACTACCCCTCTACATCAAGTGATATCAGAGCAAGAAGATCTGGTGATTTAGTTGGAGATGGAATTAAAAAGATCACATAAGGAGTTGATCAAGTTGTGGAAATAATTCATGAATGATGGAAATAAGAAGAAAAGAGAAGAAGAAGCAAGAAAGCAAGAATAAAGAGAAGATAAATAGTTTAAGTAAAGCATTGAATGAAATGCAGCCATGATTGAGGCAACCATGAGAATGGTAGAAGAAATCCTAGAGAAATAAATGAGAGAGAGTGAGAAGAAGGAATAAGATTCATTGAACGAGCAACAACAAGAGGATGAGGAACCCAATGTTGAAGAGGTTCTAGATGTTGAATCAAAGATGGGAGATGTTGGTGAAGAAAACAAGGAATCAAGTATTGAAGGGCTTGAGAATGAAGAAGAAGTGGTGGTAGGGACTATGAAATTTCCTATGAATGTAGAAGTAGGTACTATGCAAAAGGATACCTTGAAGACAGTGCAAGAGGAGGCTAATGATGTAGCCTTGGAAGTTATAGATGGGTTGGAATTCCAAGTAAAATGGCATGAAGATGCTTTGATATCAACAATGGTCTCAGAAGAAGGGACTAAGGATGAAGATAAGTTAGTGGGGGTAATGGGCCATGAGGAGGCTCAAGATGGATGTATTCTCCAAGCATGGAGACAACATGGACAGGTATGAAGGAGTGTCATTGAAAGGAAATTTGGGTGAATTTACATGCATATGCAACAACAAAGGTTCAATACATGATGATGGAGTTGCTGATGGAAAGAAAGGAGCAGCAAGTGTTCATGTTGCCAAGGGAAGGCAAGCCAAAACTTAAAATGAGAATGCAAAAGGAAGACATGTTCAAGACAAAGGTTAAAATGAAGGAATATATGTTTTTTTTCTCTAACTTGTTTATTGCAGACACTTCCAAGAGGACTTGGAAGACTTTCAACTTAGAAAGTATGGTACAAGAGCACCATGGCATGACAGGAGGTCAAGGTGCACCAAGAGGCCTAATAGCATACCAGGGGTCTCCTGAAGATTTTAAGAGTAATAAGACCATTCATGGTCACTTTTCAATGTAATAAGACCTATAAGGTCACCTTGTGATGTAATCATGGCCAATAGAGCCATTTAAGTTTATTTTGTGTTCATGTAATCAAAGTTGCCAAGATTGAAAAATATAGCCTATAAGGGCTAATGCAATGGTCTAAGGGGTAGAAGTAGGGTTTTTTCAAATGTTTTATGTTTTGGGGGTCATTTAAGACCACTTTAAATGTAATAGGTTCAGTGGATACATAGTTGTCGAGTTGACAACTTAATTGTCAACTTGATAGCATTTTAATATCTTTGTAAATATGGGGGCAATTGGTTTTCAACTGATTCCAGTTAGTTCAAGGGTAGTTGCAAAGGTATTTGGTCAGTTCCCATGACTGGAAAAACCATAAATATTCTTTAAACAAGCCCAAAAATAGGATAAGTTGATGTATGAAGTTTTTAAGTGAATAAAACAATGGTTCTCTGTAATTTCCTTGTTACAGTCAGACTAATGGTCTGAAAACTTGTCATTTTTTATGTTTAAGGATTATCATATGTTTTGAATTCTTATTAGGGATAATAGGGGCATGAATTAGGAGACTTTTACTTTTTAAATCATTCCATTTTCTATCTATTTAAAAAATTTCTCTGAGTTTTGGTGAAATTGATTTAAACCCTCATTTAGGGTAACCAAGAGGAGGAACAATGGATTTATTTCCACTATTGGTTGATCCAACATAGACTACCAGTGGAATTTAAAATTTAAATACTAGTTTAAGTGTATTATGGTGTTTTCAGGGACCCATGCAAAGATTGGCACATGAAGCCAAGGGAGAAGTGTTGAAGTATTGTCTCAGAATGTGACAAAAATAGTTTCACGGGGATAATAGAACATCAAGGGTTGTCCACACATTGTGTGTAATGGGAGAGTGGAAAGGATTTTGGGAAGGAGGTAAAAGAGGGTCTAAAAAATGTTAAGGTTCCTGGAAGAGGAAGGGTGCCCACTGGTAGGGCTAGACAGTGAGGGTGCATAGATTAGTTAAGACTATCACATTTAGGACAGTAAGTTGTGAACTTGTTTGTGTGCATTTGGAGGTGTGATACCTAAGAGCCTAGGTTGTTAAAGGTTGGATGGAGCCTTAGGTGTTGTTAAAGATTATTTCATTTTAGGGTAAAAGAGTCACCATATTGTGATTGGTTATCCTAAATGCTAATAGGATAAGTGGAGAATTATCAATTGGGGGTATGTGCTAGGAGAATGTTGATCAACCTGTGATTATAGATTGAATGGATGTTAGTGTGAAAAGGGATGTTGGAACTTGGTGGAGGAGACCATTAATAGGTCCTAGATTGAGAAGGGTGTTTTAGTAGGGTCTAGAAGTGATCCTTTTGGTGAGAACATTTGAGTTTTGTTACAAAATAAACAAGGAACATTGCAATTCCCCAATGAGATTGGTTGGATCCACTACCCCTCTGCATCACTTTGAATATCTTAAATATTTCTAATGATTCTTATTTTCTCTTAAGAATGTAACACAAGTCAATATGGAATAATCATAAATTACAATAATGAAATATCTCTCACCTTTTACGCTCCTTGTTCTTGTTGGACCACATAGTTTATTGAGTACAAGATCCAACAAATTGGTAGATGAATGATCTTGTCCTTTGAATTATTCTCTTGTTTGGTTTCCTTCTTGAAAACCTTTGCAGATAAAATACCTTTTTGGTTTGGCTAGTCTTGGAAAATCTCTAACTGCACTATTTAACTTATCCTTACCAAATTGTCAAAGTTAATGTGACACATCCTCTAGTGCCAGAGCAAAGTGTCATTGTTCTACAATATTAAGCATCTCTCTGTGGTTTCCAATTGATACATGTTTCCTCTAGTACTTATTCTAGTAGAAATAACAGTTCCATACTTCTTCTGGATCTCACATCCATCTTCCCAAAGTACAAAATCATAACCATTCTCGTACATCTATCCAACACTCAACAAATTGTGGTGCAAACCCTTCACATAGTAAACATTTCTAGTGTTATATTTCTATCAAAATTAATATAACCAATTCCAACAACCTATGTTGTTTTATCATCACTGAATCTAATAGGACCACCATCATAGTCTTTAAGTTTTACAAACTTACTTTTGTCACCAACCATATGATTTGAACATCCACTATCAATAAACCATTCATCCTTATTCCTTCTAACATAAAGTGCATTCTCAATAAAACCATTAGATCTTGAACAAATGTTATAAATATCAAATCTAAGTTCTTCTTTTTCAACAAAAAATAAGCAATCTTATTGATCTAATTCATCATCTGATATACTAGCATTTTCATTAACATAGTAGGCTTTCTTATTGAATCTTTTGAACTTCTATTTTGTTCCTTTTTCCACACACCTAACTTCTATATGACCAATCTTTCCACATCTAAAACACTTAAGAGATAACACACCTTTGTATTTGTCAGTACCTTTATTCATCTTCCTTGTAAAATTTGTTTCCAGCTCATCAGAAATTTCATTGTCAAGATCATCCTCTATTTTTGTCTCTTTAAAGGTGGTTTTTTATTTCTCCTCTTTTCCAAATTTTATCATCTCAAAAGTAGACAAAGTGCTAAATAGCTATTCTTTGGTAAACTTCTTTGGAGTATATACTTCCTCAATTGCATAGATCTTATCATTGTAACTATCTAATAGGCTCATCAAAATCTTCTCCATAATATCTTCATCTGTCAAAGTACCTCCTTCATTTTTGACTTCATTCACAACACTGTCAACTCTCTTAAAATAACTTTCAATTTCTCCACCTTCTTCCATTCTCGTATTTTTATATATACTCTTAGTAGTCAACTTATTTGAAAATTTAACTCTATCATTTCCATCATATATCTCTTTCAACTTTTTCCAAACTTCATAAGAATTTTTCAATGAAATAACTTTTGTCAACTCAATTTTTGATAAATCACTAAAGATAGCATACCTTTCTATTTCATTCTTGTCATGAGATGAAATATCATCTATAGTAGGACCATTCATTAGTGCAACATATTTTGTCTCAACAACTTTCCAAGTAGTATATCTCGGGGAATACAGGTAACCTCGCATCTGTACTTTCCAAAAACTATAGTCGGATCAATCAAACATAGGAAGTGACAATTTGTGTGTCATTAGATCTACCTCAAGAGGTTAATCTCTCCTCTAAGGAGCCAAATCTCTAATACCAATTGTAGAATAGTATCGGATAACTAAGAGGGGAGGTGAATCAATTATCCTAAAATAATTTTCATTAACTTAATAAATTTGGAGCTAACTTAATTCAATCAGATAAACATAACAGATATAAACTTGAAAGCACAAAGGAAAACCAAACACAATGAACACCAAATTTATGTGGAAAACCCAAGATGGGTAAAAACACAGAGAAACTAATTCTCATGAATAAGAACACCAGTTAAGGTGACACAGACTAGGGTGATTTTTGCAAAGGCTCA
Source organism: Thuja plicata (assembly GCA_018584345.1). NCBI lineage: Eukaryota > Viridiplantae > Streptophyta > Pinopsida > Cupressales > Cupressaceae > Thuja > Thuja plicata. Next base: position 2,362,891 of record MU225485.1, read on the forward strand.
CTACTGGTATGCTCACTACAGGTAAGGCTCACTATGGGTTGGCTCACTATCAGTCAGGATAACTTCCCCAAATGCATAAACCAGCTATCACAACTAAAACGTGGCCAAATGTCAAAATAATGAATAATGAGAAACAATTCCACCACTAAAATATTTCACACTAACTACAACACTGAATAATAATTTGTTATCACCAGTTCCATACACTCACACAAAGATGTCTAAGTGACTTCACTTTAAGTTCACATCTCTTGCATACCTACTTCTTCATCAAACATAAATCATCCTCCATATATATCATTTCATTCATCCATGTCAATGAAGCACAGTATTGATTATCAGTTTACAATGCAACTGTAACGCCTCTCTCTCCGGTTTCCCACAGCTTTCCAAGGGCGGGGGTTAGTAGCAAACGTTCACAAGTGCATGCAAATCAAATACGCAATGACTACTAAACGAATAACAGAAACGTGAGAAATAAAATGTACAAACAACAAAAAGGAAGACAAACGAATGCAAACCCTTCGATGCTTGAAGCTTCTATTGTTTCTCTCTACTCCTTCCGAAACGCTGTTCTTGATGCTCAGTATTGGCTGGGCAGCGTCTATGACTTGAGAAGCGTCGAGAATTTGATAATTGCAAAGTGTGTGTGATCGCAAGATAGCTTGAATGTTGACAGAGTAATGGCGCCTGTAAGATTTAAATCCTGGATCCTTCAAATGGTTATGAAGGGTTTATTATATAGGATTTGGTGATGAAATGAGTGGTTGAGATCAATCCCAGAGATGGGGAGATGAACAATTGAGATCAAAAGGAACAGGAGAGATCCACAGTAAACTCCACCTCTTTATTTGGTTAAGAGGAGATAGAGTTTGGTTAACTGAGGAGCTAATTGTGAGTTACCTTTTTGAACTGAAGAGGTGGGTGA
>MU225485.1:2374485-2391764 GCA_018584345.1 Thuja plicata
TTGAGATGTGTGACTTTGGTCAACCATTGGATAAGGATGGATGGTGTCTTGATCTTGATCATTGCTGATATTTGTTTCTTCGCACATTGGATTTCCCTCTTGACATGGAGCCACTTCTATGGATGAGGTGGGATTTTTGATATGCATGAGGGATTCTTGAAAGGCTAATGGAGTATCATTTTGAGTAGGCATGATAAGCGTTGAAGCACATGGAAGCTTGGGCTCTATGATCTTTGAAGCCTGAGAAAGGCTTGCATATGTATGTTGATTAGCTTGGATCTCTTTTAGAGGTAGTCTTGGAGAGTAAACATAGTCGTCATTAGGCTCAGTTCTTGATAGAGATGGGGAAGCTTTAGGAGATGGAGGAACAATGGAAGAAGTAGATGGGATATGCGAACCATTGCTAGACATGGATTCCTGATATTGATCATGCTTGAGATTAGTATCTTCACTAGATGATTCATTAGGATTTTCCACTTCGATTATGCCATCATATATGAGATCTTGGATTTTATGTTTCAACTCCATGCAATATGAAGTTTTATGCTTGTTATGTTGATGATATGCACAATAGGGACTCAAGAATTTGAATCCACATGATGTGGCTTGAGGAAATGTGATGAGATTATGCTCAAGAAGTGCTTCCAATGCTGATGTATAAGATTGTCCCAAAGGAGTGAAGACTCTTTCTAAAGGAGAATTAGATGCCTCTTGAATTGTAATATCTTTCTTTTGCAGATAGAAAAGACTTTCATTAGGTTCTTTCATAGTTTCATCTACATTCTCTTGATCAAAGATAGGATTGTCGTAAAACTGTTCTTGATCAAAGATGGGATTTTCATACCAAGATTTATCCATGTTGGAAGAAAGTGGAGATATGTGAGAATCATGATCAAATAGAAAAGGACATGTTGATCTTAATGAGGATTTGTTGGATGAAGTATCCTTTTTTCCCTTTAATCTTTGGAGTTCATATTCCAAAGTTTGAAGTTGTTTTAATAAAGTTGCCCTAAGAATCTCTTCTTTGCTTTTAGACATTGTAAGATTGTCTTAATGCGCTTGCTAAGAAGACTAAAGAGGAGGTACAATGAATCATTTGATTGACTGACAGGTGCTGAAGTGATATCTAAAGTGTTAATTAATTCCAAGACCAAAGGACAAAGGAGATAATGTCCAACTGAGACAAAGACAACAGTGACTCTGATCGTGAGTCAAGGTTGATGAACCTGCTTTCACAACTCAGGATAAGGATAGCGCAGACAAAGATGATAGGATAACAAGTCACTTGGAGTAGCACAACAAAGTCAAATTTTGAAACAAAAATGAGTCAGACTGTCAACAGATTGCAGTCAAAGACAGACTAGTGATGATGTTGATGAAAGCATGGATTTGTGAAGATTCAGACAGAACCTTCACAATAGAATACAGAATTGGACAACAAGGTGATAGATTTCTAGAGTTCCTTAAAATGACTTCTACTTCACAGAGGCATAAATAAGTTGATTCGCTTGACCGACATTGTGATGATACGTAAAGTGTTATCCAATTCCAAGACCAAAGAGACCAAGAGATAAATGTCCAACTGAGAAGGAGATAGCAAAAGACTCTGATCTTGAGTCAAGGTTAACGAAACAGCTCTCACAACTCAGAACAAGGACAACATAGACAAAGATGATAAGATTGAACAAAGGACTCGGTCAATTGGACAAGTGTAACAATATCAGATTTTAAGATAGTGATAGGTTGGACTAACAACAGATTGCAGTTGCATGTGAACTAGCAGAAGCGTTATGACAACACAAATTTCAGAATAGACTAAATGTAGTAGGATAGACCGTTGAAAGACCAAGTTTTGACAAGTTTTTGAAACAAATTTGACAGAGTTTCGATAGAGTTTCAGACAAGACAAGATAGGCAGATATCCAAAGTTTACAGTTTTCTAGATCATTTGATTGTTGTTGTTGTTGTTTCAGTAAACACTCACGCAAAACACATCATGGAGATTTTTTGTTGTAAAAATAATAATAGACACACCACAATCCTAGGTAAGCTAGGGCAATACCTATTGAATTCCCACTTGAACCAAAGTTCAGCCACGCTTACTCATAGCGGACAACTTAGAAGCTTGGAGGCACGGGCTCCTCCTTACAGTGCACTCACTTCTCAGGCACACCAAGCTTTGAATCCCAAGAGAATCACTTTCCAAAGGACTGTTGTCTCTACTAAGAGTCGTGAAAGTGTGGGACGTCTTAGTCGGTCTTTGACCTTCCGCGCCAATAATTAGAGGGATTTTGGATACTATAACAAAAGTTTGTAGTAAGGGCATTCGTTCAGGTGGTTGTGATCAAGTCATTTTCCCAATAAAGGGGGCTCTCCCAATCCTTTCAAAGCAAGGTTTTCACCTTAACAATGTAGGGACTTTAACGCACCACTACGGTACTAGAGGAGATTTTGGTTGCCACAATGAATTCACACCTTTCCATTGTGAGAATAATCACAATGGCATTTTTTATATACCGGTTCAGAAGGGCTTGGCTTTAGCCTATTACCGGCTGGGAAATCCACTCTCACTGGCTCTATTAAAGCACTCGGGAGGTAACCACGCTAAAAGAATTATATGAGTTTCTCTTACACCCAAGATCCACGAAGGAAAGGGGAGAGGATACGTTCATATAAGTCTTAAGATTACAATCTAAAAGACACTTCAAACACATAAGAAAATGACAATAATGTTTCTGTATTTTTTATCATCCCAAAAGGGTGAGAGCATAGTTTCCTAACATCGTTGTCATTCCTAAAAATACCAAATAGAAGTTCATTTTAGAAGTCTTGCATGTGGGTTCCTATTTTAATAAAACAAAACAAAATGCAAGCATAATGTTTAGTGCACTATCGATCAAGGCAACCTGCAAGATGATTCGTTAGTAGTCTGTGTTTTTAGTCTTCTTTTCAAACATCCTACAAACCACTATTAGGCTATAATCAACAAGATAAGTCAGAGAACAACAAAGCCCAAAACTTATCAGCATTTAAAAAATCAAAAAATCATAAATCTGATTGCATATTCAGAAATTAGATAAAAAATCACATACTTTCAAAAAAAATTGCACTAAAAAATGTTACCGTATGAGCCCATACGAGGCTTTGGAAGCTGCAAAACAGAGGATTAGATAGGTACAGTGATAAAAACCTGCAATTTATGATAATTCTGTGACTAAAATTTAGAAACTAAGAAAAACCCAGAAATCTTCAGACATTTCTACCCAAAATAAAAAAAAATTGCACTCAATTTGCACTTAAAATGAGCAAGATATGATCGTTTAAAGTTAGACTGCAAATTCAAAAAGCTCAATGGTGAAGGCTAAAGATTTTTCAAATCCTTCTAACGTCATCAACCTACGAGTTTAAATTTGACAGTTTCATGGCTGTCACAGAAGGTCATGCAAAATGATGGTTTGACGACCCTCAAATTTAACATAGTGAACAAAATTTGATTTTTTTTTTCCATAATTTTTTTTTAGATTTTTTTCCTTCAAAAAATTTGCCTCAGGCTGCGTGCATAGATGATAAAAAATCTGCCTTGATTTCTGTGCAAAAGGGTCGTATGCACTATTTGGGCAAAATTTTTTTCCATAGAAGTGACTTTCACCGAATATGGGCAAGTTTACAGTCATTTTCAACAGAAATGATGTTTCGGACGCAATGGTGCAGTCAAATTTGGCTCAAAAAGAGAGCTTAAAAGGCGCTGAGAGAATAATAGACAAAAGATAAAAGGAATTTTCAAACTTGCTCCACGCCAAAACAAAGATGAAATGCGTTGTTTTACCTGCAAAATCAGAGTACAAACATGATCCCAAGATTTTCAAAACTAATTCAAATGTGATGACAGAAATAGATGTTCTGCCCCATAGTGGGCGCCAGAAATGTATACGTTAAATGTGGCCTTGCTATTCAACCATACACTTCAACATAGTCCTTGTTCATCAACCACATATAGAAGTGAATATGATTTATCCATCCTGCATGTCTGTATGATTCGACCTGATGCCTTCTATCTAGATAGGGTTTTGAATGACTCTCAGAATGAGAGTCTCACAACCTAGACCAATCCAAGAACGAAGGATTTTTCTCCATGAATGCAATGTAATGTAATGCAAGATTAATCTAAGAACATGAAATATGCAAGATTAATCTAAATAAAATTAAACTAAGACATGATAAGAAATATGAGATTAATCTAAGGAAATGAAGCTATTCTATTACAAATGAGCTTAATGTAAATGAGATTATGAGCTAAAATGCAGCAGCAGTTCTTTATTCTAACAATGCATGTTTTCTCAGGGGGGTTTGAATGAGAAATGAGAGCTCTTTTATAGACTGAGAGTCTGCTCAGAATAGAAAGTTTCCTTTTTGAAATAAAACAGATAGAAAAGCCAGTTCAGATTAGCAAGCTTTCTTTAAAAGAAAAGAATGAATTGTTTTCTCTTTGTTTTTAATTGTTTTCTTTTTTATTTTAACTATTTTCTTTCTCTTTAAAGCACAGTTAATTCAAAGTTTCCATTTCTGAACAGGAGAGAAGATTTTTGAGAGAATATTTAATTAAAAAAATGAAGTATAACCTCATAAATGTGTTTTTCTCAATTATCTGAATAATTAAATTCAATTATTGAAATGAGAATATTTATTTTAATAATTAAATATTATTTAATTCCTTTTTATGTGTTGTAGCTAAAAGGGGTGAATTTAATTTAATTAAAGAGCTAGGACTTTATAATTAAATTAATTCAATCACAGGGTTTATTTAGCCAATTGATGTTTTAGGAATTAAATATAATGTTATGACTAATACAGATTTAGGATTTTCTGCATTTGACACTTAGGTCGAGTAGAGTCTGTCAAAACTCAGAATTGCCTAGTACAATAGGACTTTGATGATTCAGAAGAATGACAAATGCAACAAAATATGTTAGGGTTGCAAGATGCCAATTTTGGGGTGTTACACTACTTACTACTTCATAAAAATATCACCGATCCTATTGCCACTTTGAATTCCTTCACCGCTCCACAAATCTTCATAGCCTATTTAAGAGCTTTGTCTTGTTTACCTGTTCATTCTGCTAACACTGCTTCTAGTCAATTAAACTAGTTGCATTGGTCAACTATATGAGTCGCGCTAGAAAACATAGTACCTTGACATTAGTCACAATCATATCCTATGACCACTCCACCAAATACTTTACCAATTTGAGATAACATTAAAATCACTTACAATCTATCACTGACTATTTTTAACAGTTACCCAGTTGAGTTCTATCAAACATAACCAACTCAATTCTCCATATCAGAAGTCACGATGGCAAAGTTATCATCACAACACATGACATAATATTACATTAGAATAGAAACTCCAAAAACATATTGAAACTCATGATTCACTTACACAATATCATGTAACATACTGAAAATACTAAGTCGATTGGTTGACATCAATGACAACCAAATAACAGATTCACCTGTCATCAAATTTGTACCAATCTTCATCAATGCAACACTTAGCATCATTGCATCAGTTATGCTAACATCCTAAATATATGTGACTAATGCACACAAACAAAGGCGATTTGCCAACATCCTAAATATAGTTTTTGTATTCTATTGTATTCTTTTTTAATTAAAAAATCATTGATACTTCAAAGAATTTGTCAAGCATCGGCCAAACCATCAACATTGTCTAATTGCTTGTGCAAGAACTGCACAATTGATTTGGAGGATCATAGGCGTGTGTTTGAGCATGTAAGCATTGCAATTTAAGACTATCTCCAACATGAAAGGAAGCCTCAAATCGATGGTTTTTTATATTCACTTAATCAATTATGTCATTGTTTAGTGTTTTGTTATTTAGCCATTTATTGAACATATAACATTTTTCCTGTGCAGAATTTCAAAGCCTCTAGCGTTTCTTCATAATGTCATGATATTTTGAGCTTTTGATAATTTCTTGCTAAATTTTATCGAATGTTGTCACTATGTTCTCTTTTTCAATCTAGTTTGATTGTTATAATTTGATATTTTAAACTAATTTTATACCATTCTTTACAAATTTTGTCAGTTTTATGAGTATAATGTCACATTGTTCATCGATTTGATTATTCTACAATTAGATGAAGGTAGAAAATGCACAAAAAATAAAATAGAACCAGTGATCTAGCATGGTTAAACAATCGACTTTCCAAAAGCCTAAGATAGAGGCTTGTGTGGTTGCTCCAATGAAGGTTGCCAAATTAATGTTCAAGAACAGTAAATTGCACTAACTTAATTACAAATAATGAAAAATTTGTCCAATTCATAAGGCAATTATTTAAAAGGCATTCACCTCTACATAACACTTAGGATTTATTTTTTTAAATAGTGGTGTTTCTACTCTTAAGTTGATTACAATGGTTTTTTTTTATTTGCATATACATAACTTATTACACAAGAAGCGAAGATTAAGTTTAATGTGCATTTATGTTAATTGATATGACTAGCAATTATAGATTGGAGATTAAGCTTTGCAAAAATGAAAACAAAACAACTAAAGTACTTTTGAAACTAGCACTGAAGAATCCATATGTTTGAGAGATTATGTATAGTGAAACTTGTCAGCTGCAAATATGCACTTTAGATTCACGTTCCTATTTATAAAAATGACTTAGTTTGAAAGAAGGCATGTCAACTCTGTTTACAGAAATGACCCATTTTAAAGGAAGACATGTTTGAACTAAAAGCTATGATGAAAAAAGCTTAATGTATTTTTAAAATTTATCTTCTCTAAACTAAATGAGAAATTACTTAAAAAATGAAAAGTTAATTTGTGCATTTTTATAGAATACCCAACAGATTATTTGTTATTTGGAATGCTTTTATTTTATTTTATTTTAATATATATGCGTTTATGCTTGCCATGTTGCTCAAACAAACTTAGTCTATTAAAAATTGCAACATAGAAATAGTAGAATTGTGGTGAAGACATTCCCTATACGAGTCGGATAAACTTTATTGAGCTAGGTCCCCAGCTCTATTATTGTGTTATTTTAATTATAATATATTTTAATACTATTTTCTTTTATTAAGATATTCTATCTTACTTTTTGTGTTTTAAAAAAATTGCTTTATTCTAATTATTCTTCTTCTTTTAAGTATTTTTTTTAAATTTGAAACTTATTTTAGTTATTTATCTTTTTATGAAATTATAAAAAATATTTCAAATTTTTTTATAAGTAATTCAATTTATAATTATTTGTCTTACTACATTTATAGAATAGTTATATTTAGAATTAAAAATCTACCTTTTATATTATGCGTATTATTATTTTCTTTTATTATAATAGTCTCTTCTTCTTTTAAGAATTAATTTTCATTAAGTTAAAATTTTATTTTAATTATTCATATTTTTATAAAATTACAAATAAAAGAAAATATTTTACAATTATTTAATTTATATTTTTTGTCTTATTAAAATTTTATGCATTGCAATTCAATTTAAATTTTTATTTTAAATTATTTAATAAAATAAATTACAGTTTAAAATCTAAATTAATTTTTTTTGCAAGATCCAAAGAGAGAAACTAACTTTGTGTATATGTATATGTACATAAAAATTATATGTGCGGTTGGATATATATACATATAATATTATGAGGTTTGACAATACACCCAATTTATCTGCCGATGGAATGAGAACCAAAAATTTTCAGCTAATACTTAATGTAAGGTTAAAGGTAGTGATTCAGTGGAAATCTAATATAATCAGATAATTTGAAAGAAGAAAAAGATGATATATATATATATATATATATATATATATATATATATATATATTGGAAAGGATAAAAAATAAGATTAGCATGAGATGTGAAGCTATGTTCCTAATCTCTCTTACAAATGTCGCAGAAAAGAAAATTAAATCTCAGCTACCATAAGAAAAACCAACTAAGAAGAAAATTTAATTAGTAATTGAAAATTATCGAAAGATCTGTCATCCCACAAGGCCTCTCTTGTGGAATTAATTTAAATGTTACTAAACTAAAGGGAAATCATGCTACCACCATATAAGCTTACCACAAAAGAGTTCAAATCGAACTTAGTTGTCAATGGGTGGCAAGGCTAAAAAGGAGATGTTTGATACCAACAGTATCCTAAAAGTTCACAGAACCCGCTCAATTATAAAGCAAGCTAAAATAGTTATCTAGTAAGGTTACTATGAGTTCCGCCAAAGTTAACCAGATCTAGGCTATTTCCTCACTTTTCCAAGAATGGAGGGTACACACATTATCATAAGAACACAACGCACATTGCCTTTTCGGACAATCAATACGTTGTAACTTTGTTCATAAAATGTACCATACCCATTAATGATTCAAAACCCTGTTTTTCTTAGCCACTTTCTAGCTTTCTTTGCAATATTTCAAATACTTACCATTGATTCAAACTAATATAAAAAAGGATTTTGCGTCACAAAGGTAACTACAATTCAAAGAGTCAGACCATCTGGTATAAAGCAAAAAGGCACGTCATCTACATCAGGCACAAACCCATTCACATCTGAAGGTGAATTACTTTTGTCTACGGGTATGTACACAAACCCTAACCTGTGAATTTGAAAGGAATGAGTAAGTTCGTTTATGTTAAATCCATTGAATCATGCTAAAAGGATTTATAATTTATCAATCATGAGTAAGCATAATGGGTTAGGAAGATTTAGGTTAAGTTTAATTAGGAAAGAGTTAAAAACTAGAATATGACTAAGGTCTAACACACAAGATTGAGAAGTATTTTAAAATTATTTAAAGCTAAAATTTCGAAGCAGGCTGAATTCCCCCCAAAAAAATTGAATTTGAGAATTCGTAGGTCATAACTTAGAACAAGGTATACATGTTCGATACTCATATACAAGTTACGTAGAAATTAAGCCTTAAATTCTCATTTAGAATGGGAGCATATATGTGATTTTCCTTGAATTGTGCCCACAAATAACTTAAGAACATACATGCATGTAATTTTTAATATTCCCCATTACCAAGGCCTAAGTATGATCCGTTGACCGATGGCATAATTTGATAAATAAATATGTTATACATATCACAATTGGAGCATTTGATATATCCCTCCTAAGATTGATGAAGATGTCTTGCATCCTGAGTACAAATTGGGAAACATGGAAACCCAACCCATAGGAGAACTAGATTTGGATGCCCTGAACCTTCCATAGATACTAAAAGCAAACCAGTATTAAGGGTGAGTGCTTTGTGGTTATAAAAATATAAAATAACTCTTAGGGATAAAGGAGTGCAAATCACTATTTTAAGGAAGAGGAAAAGTAGTCAAGATGAGAAGTGTTTTGATGACTTCACTGTGAAGAAGAGGCATATAATGATGACAACCATGGTGGACCTTAACACACTAGTTGAATGAGAAGAAATATATAGTAAAGGGGTTGATGTAATAAACATAAATCAAGGCATTAATTTAACTACAAGGAGTATTATGGTGAACGCCCATAGTTATACTATAAGCGAGGCATCTACATTAGCAGTATCAAGAGCAGAGCCACTTACTTCTTAAATGGAGCAAATAATGGTGGTGGCGAAGGAAATACCTCTATCTACTACAATTCCTTTAGTTGCAGCCCTATTTGCATCCACACCATCAATTACCAACACTGCAATGCAAAATATATTGGAAAAGATACCACTAGAGCCTCTGACGGAAGATACAATCTTGATGTTAGAAAAACCTATGAATTCATCCATGGATAGGAACGTACACTAAAGATAGAGAAAAGGCTCAAGGTGAAGTAAAAGTTCCTACAAGTTCAATGAAAACTCAACCCACAAAGGAAAAGGGTAAAGACTAAATTCAAGGATCTCAACCCCTTATTATTGATATAGATTAGGCAGGGTCATATTCCAATGAAGAAAGAAGAAAGGAAGAAAACCACTCATCGGTGTCGGAAAGTCAGTGTATAAAAGAAGCTTTAGATAATACAGCAAAGGTCGAAGCGGGTTATATCTAGGAGTTGGAAGAAAATATTTTTGCATGCCAAGAGACTATGGAGACAATACAATGGAAAATAACACTCTAAGAATTGAAGGTACTAGTAACCTGGAGCAAGAAGTCTGAAGGGATGTTGAAATTACTAAATTCTCCTGTAGAGAAAGTAGAAGTGGAAGAAATAAAAGCTACTAAAAGTGTGATTACACTCGCCCTAGAAATAAGCTCGGAGGTAATTATTGTCACGAAAGTTTGCACCTAGGCTTAGATAGTGATTAGTGACCTAAGAGGCCTTGTGAAACATGGAAACAACCTCCAAGTGTGGGACTTGACAAGAGAGTTTAAATATTCAGAGAAGGCTAACGTCCTTTACAATCAAGGTGCACCTAAAACTATTGCTTTGAGGGAAAGGGAGAAGGAGATGTTGAAAGGAAAATACAGAAAGGGAAATGTGGTGATGCACCAGATTGAAACACGGTTACTCTCTCTACCTGTAGCTACACATAACACCAATAAAATGCCTAAATACACAAATCCTAACTCTAATCTATCTTCCAAAGACATGCAAGTTAGAAATAATGAGATGATGCAAGGGAGATAAATTTCTCACGATGCAACATCCATGAACACAACAACATAACATATAAACAAGCAAAATAGAAGAGAAACACTTAATACCAGACAATAAATATGCATTGATAACTAAATGAAAAGAAGAGTAAAAAACCGAGATTTCACTAATGGAAGACAAAAGGAAACAGTTGCACAGAATATCTGTTGCAATTGAACCAGAGTAGAAACCTTTACAAAATGTACAAGATTGCCTTTATAGATCAGGCATAACTCAAAACATCACTCAAGTTAAAACCCCTACTTGGGTTGAGTTACAGAAGAACAGAACATATCATAATAAATATGATCTTAGAAGTGACATGAAGAGGCCACAAGAAGTGACCTCCACAATAACTATGGATCCCAAAAGTCTTCATGCTATACTATGTTGGCATGTAGAATCTGATCTCGAGAACCATGGAAGCCATAAATGACTATGGAGTGGCTGGAAGAATCAAATTGATATCATAGGGGAGTAATAGCGCTGACTTAAAGAGTCGACAACATGAATATAGATCGATGAGTGTAGTTGGAAATGCTAATGCTTCAGCCTATGAATTTCTTTATCAGCAAGAGCTACCCGAGAAAAAATGGTATTCTTTGGCACCCAACATGACTGCTTTAAATATCAGGGAAGATTCCCTCGATGATTGAACTCCTCTATTGAGCGTATTGAACTATGGTTGGAAAATGTCGACCATCGGGGAAACCACTGTGAAGCTCCATCGATGATATCCTGTATCTATCGGCATTCAAAACGACCTTCGGAAAGAGTGCAGAACATTTTTCCCGATGGAACTCAGTGATGACTATATCGACAAGACCCCTACTAATGCCAATGTCAAGATGCCCTCCCAAAACATCATCAGAAAAACCTTTTTTGATGGAACCCATCGGCATAGCATATACTGTTGGGTCGTAGGATGTTATCTATTTCTAACGCTGATGAAGAAACTCATTGGGGTGACTTACACCAATGACATCCATCGAAAAAACAACACCCATCAGAATGCTCAATTTGGTCACCTTCGATGCCCTGATGAAACTGACATCGACAAGAACTACGTCGATCCCATTTCCTTTGTAGTAAAATGCTCGTGTCTCTATTGGCAAGACACTCGTTGATGGACCAAAGGATGGCCGTTTTGGCAAGACAAAAAGATGTCTTGTTGAAACACTTTGCCTATCATTGCTACCCGACCACATATATGAAAGACCTATGCCGAGGAATTTCATCGGTGTAGCAAGGCCCATTGGAACACATTATTTCCTCCATTTTGATCATCGATGAACCTTGAGATTGGCAAGACACCCTCCAATAAACCTCATCGATGAAACATGAGGCCAACTACCCCAAAATCTACATCCTTAGCCCAATGAACAATTTGTTTTGGATTTCAGGGAAACAATGGACATGTCATGCCAAAATCTAGTTCCTGGCTCTCTTGAAGCACTGCAAGACCATATCAGTGGAACATGAGAGATGTTACATTGATATGCCTAACCTGAAGAATTCCACACTAATTGGCTCAAAAGACCTACACTATATGAGCTCCTATGATAAGATCAATCTAGAGGAGTAATGGTGGGATGAAAAGGTCAACATTGTTTTTTTGACTTTAGGGGAACATGTCTGCTATGTGTTAATATCAGTGGCAAGGAAATCCATTGGGCATGGAGTCATTGAGAAAACAGAGAACTGAACCCTCTTGTAACTAAACAAAACATCAAAATTTTCTGCCTCAAGGAAATAATAGTTGTGCTCATGCACTTCTTGGAAAGCAAAGAAAATTTAACCTACTATGTACAATAAATTTACAAACAATGAAATTACACAAATTTATTCACTAGCTTGTTGAAATAGTTTCATTTCCTTACAATTTTTTGATTCCTTTCATGCACTTGGGCAACTAGACAGCGTAGTAAGATTAACAAGCATATCACAGCTTGCTAGAAAATCATCCCAGTGCTGAAAACAATGAAGATCTTAGACACTGTAATATTCTTACCTTGAGCAAGACTGACTTGCTCCTCTTTGTGATACTCACCCTCATGTTCTGAAGAAAACATGACTGGGAGCAACTTGTTGATTTTTTGCAGAGCTAGATGCCTTATGGAGCATCCTCTCGATGGCACTGGGTCTAATAAATCAGCCTTGACCATATTGTCATGCTCTACAATGATGGTATCCTACTGGTTTGGAAATGACTCCTCTTCTTTTTGTGAAGAAAATATCTCTTCCTCTTCATGTTTCTCATGAACAATTTCCAAAGGAGATACTGATATGGAGTGAATCTCCACATGTTTTTGTTGCAATTCATGATCGTCTGATAAAGGAGAAGATGGTTTGATGTCTATAGATATTGAGAAAAAAAATATAGTTTATCCCAAAAAATCTCCTCTTCATTAGATTGTTTTTTGATGTAATAATATGCATAGGTTGAGAGGCAACCTCAAGCGTATCAACATGTTCTTCCTCAAGGACAACCATCCTTGGAATTTCTTTCCCATCCTCCATATCATGGAGGGCTTCCCGCTGCAACATTTGCTTTGGTTCTTCTTCTTCTTTTTGTACCAGGCCCTCTTATTCTTGGAAAGGATCATTAGGCGAGATTCGTTCCTCAAGGGGAGGAACAACTTAATTTTCTTCTTCTTCCTCCACAAAAAAAGGGAAGCTCTTCAAATAAGAGGATTGGATCCTCTTCATTTTATTTAGTCTCCATCTGAAGAGAGGGATGAATGAGTACAACATTATTAGTATCCTCTTGCATCTCTTTTGTTTCTTCCTTGGATTGATCATGCTCTGGCCCATGTGAAATCTCATGAACATTAGGCTAAAACTCCTCCCAAAATGACATAGTTGGACCATCAATAGTCCACAAAACCGGCTCACCCTTAAAGAGTGAAATGGAAACAGGTTAAGAACGTTGAGAGGGTAAATTTTATTGCATAGAGAATGGAGGAGTTATAACAACGGGCTCTTGTAATGGAGGGGGCTTCTTGAATCTTAGAATGACATACTTAGGGGAAGGGGTTGTATGGCTTTCTCATTCTAGCACTCTGGCCAATAAAAGCCCCATTTGTTCATCTTTTGCACAAACTTTCTTGCAAGTTCTTCCTCAAACTTTATATGTTTGGCCTCCATCTCTTTTCCATGCTACCTTTTTTGTGCCTCCAACTGCTTCTCTCTTTGTGCAACTGTATCCAAGTGTTGTTGTTCTTGGGTCTGCATTTTGTGTCTTAGTTTTTTAGTATCTTAAAATTTTTGGTGTTTGGATACTATCAAAGATAGAAGAATGACTCTCTGATCTAGATCCTCTAGTTGTATGTCCATCCCCTATTGTCTTCTTATTTTATACAATTGTCTAGCCCAACCCCACAAAAGAGCTTCCAACTCATTGCATCCCACATCCTCAAAATATAGAGGAATGTTTGGAACCCAATTGAAAATCATGCCTAGGCTAGATAACCTACCACAAAGGTCCACAATCTGATCCATGAGCCCATTAATGTCCATTTTACCTAAGAGATGAGAAGGGGTGGGAGGGTGGCAAGCAAATGGAACATACTGGTCATTTGATATTGCATAGGGATTTGAACCAAAGTCGGGTTGAGGTTCAGGTTGATTTTGATAAAAAGAGGGTGTAGGGGAATAAATATCATGATATGGGAAATGATAGCATGTGTCTCCATGAAAAGGCTCCATATTAAAGAATTCAAAAGATAAAAAATCTATAGAGAACTTGAAAAAATCACAAAATATCATAGATTGTATTTGTACATATCAACACTGTGTCTTCTTGAAACTAGCAGATCTACACTCAAAGTCGCCATGGTGTTTGATGAAATGCCTCCAAAGGTTGATGAGCCCAAGAATAACACCAAAATTATCAGTGAATGAAACTTGTATTGGTCCATTAGGGGATGTCTTGCACTAATTTGATCTCTTTCTCAATGGGTGTGCCAAAAAATTGTCACAAGTTTATACCCGAGCTTAGATGGTGATTAGCGATCTAAGTGACCTTGTGAAACATGGAAACAACCTCCAATTGTGGGACTTGACAAGCGGGGTTGAATCTTCGGAGAAGGTTGGATTCCTTTGCAATCAAGGTGTGATGGAAAGGGAGAGGGAGACGCTGAAAGTGAAATGAAGAAAGGGAAATGTGGCAATGCATCAGATTGAACCATGGTTACTCTCCATGCCAGTAGTTGCACATTACACCAATAAAACACCCAAATACACAAATCCTAACTCTAAGCTATCTTCCAAAGACATATGCAAGTTAGAACTAATGAGATGATGCAAGGGAGATAGTTCTCACAATGCAACATCCATGAGAAAAACAACACAACATATAAACAAGGAAAACATAAGAGAAAAACTTAATAACATGCAAGACATATGCACTAATAACTAAATGACAAGAAAAGGTAAACAATTGAGATTTCATTAATGGAAGGAAAAAGGAAACAGTTGCAGAGCATAGCTACTGCAATTCAACCAGAGAAGAACCCTTTAAAAAATGTACAAGATTGCCTTTATAGATCAAGTATAACTCAGAAGATCACCGGAGTTCAAACCCCTACTTGGGTTGAGTTACAGAAGAAAAGAACAGATCAAAAGAAATCTGATCTTAGAAGTGACAGGAAGAGGCCACAATAAATACCCTACAACCATAAGAAGTGACCTTCTCAATAACTATGGATCTCATAAGTCTTCATGTTGTACTTTATTGGCATGTATAATCTGATCTCAAGAGCCATTGCAACCATAAATAAATATGGAGTGGCTGGAAGAATCAAATTGATATCATAGGGGAGTAATGGTGCCACCTGAAAGAGTTGAGAACATGAAGACAAATCGATGAGTGCAGTTGGAAACGTTAATGATAAGGCCTCTGACTGTCTTTATCAACAAGAGCTACCCTGACAAAACTGTGTTTTCTTTGGCGCCCAAAATGACCGCTTTGCTATCAGAGAAGATTTCCACAATGATTGAACTCCTCTGCTAGGCATATTGAACTGTGGCTGAAAATTGTCAACCATCAGGGAAAACACTGTGAAGCTCCATCGATGATATCCTACATCTATTGGGATTCAAAATGATCTTTGGCAAGACCATTGAAATGTTTCCCCGATGGAACTCAGTAGTGACCATATCGGCAAGACCTCTATCAATGCCAATGTCGAGCTACCCTCTGAAAACATCATCGACAAAACCTTTGCCAATGAAACCCATCGACGTAGCATATACTGTCGAGCTGCAGGATTTTGTCCCTTCCGATCAACGATGAAGAAACTCATCGAGGCGACTTACACCGATGACATCCATCGACCAAACACTACACACCAGAACGCTCAATTTGTTCACCTCTGATGCCCCGATGAAACTAACATCGACAAGACCTACGTTGATCCCATTTCCTTTGCAGTGAACTACATGTGTCTCTATTGAAAAGACACTCATCGATGGTCCAAAGGATGACCATTTTGACAAGACCCAAAGATATCTTTCTGAAACACTTCATCTATCGTTGCTACCCATCCGCATATCGGAAAGACCTACTCCAATGAACTACATCGGTGTAGCAAGGCCCATTGGAATGCACAATTTATTCCATTACGATCACTGATGAACCCTGAGATCGGCAAGACATGTGTCGATAAACTTTATCGGTGAAACATGAGGCCAACTACCCCAAAATCTGCATCCTCAGCCCAATGAACAATTTGTTTGGGATTTAGGGGAAACAATGGACCTATCATGCCGAAATCCAATTCTTGGCTCTATTGAAGCATTGTAAGACCATATCGGTGGAACATAAGAGATGTTGCACTAATATGTCTGATCTAAAGCATTCCACATTGATTGGCTCAAAAGACCTGCACTATATGAGCTCTTGTAATAAGATCAATCCAGAGGATTAATGGTGGGCTGAAAATGTCAACAATAATTCTCAAGATTGAAGAAAATAGTCTGCAAGTGCCATAAATGGTCACTAAATAGAGGGAACAACTGACAAGGTCTTCTCTTCGAGGATATGAAGTAGAAGAAACCCTTAGATTGTACAGGAAGCTCGCAATGAAGAGAAGACTTACATGAAGCATGGCTAGGGACTCTACCAAAGAAGACAAAGTCAAAGGCATAATGGTTGAAAGCCAACTGCAAGAGGAAAGAAAAGAGAAAAGGATAGTCCCTAGGTGGTTATAGGATTAACTACAACCAAAAGCCTAGATGGAAGTCATACCATTGGACTTTAACAACCTAATTGTAGGAGTAGCACCAATAAAGAAAAGAGGGAGGCCAAAGACTTAGTTTGGTGCCAGCATTAATGAGAAAGGAGAAAAGGAATTTCACTTGGTCATTCCTGGCCCATAAAAGCTTGTAGGAGATGGCGCTTGCAGATTATGATATAATTACTACAAAGGTGGGTCAATTGTCTCAACAGGATTGCATAGCAATGGTGATGGAGTTCGCATAAGCTATAGCGGATCAATTAGGCCCGTTTGTTTCCTGGAATATGACTGGAATTGGCATTATCTAATACCAGATAATGCCAAATTCCATGTTTGGGTCCATGAATAAAAATGGAATTGGAATTACGAAATTCTCATTTTGGGGGCAAAATGGGAAT
>MU225485.1:2394702-2441334 GCA_018584345.1 Thuja plicata
GTTTTGCTTTAGTTATGGTTGGATCCTTGTGAGCGGATTGCATATTTGATCTCTCTCTCTTTCTCTCTCTCTCACTCACACACACACACACACACACACACACACACAAGGTTTTGTTTTAGTTATGGTTGGATCCTTGTGAGTGGATTGCATATTTGATTTCTCTCTCTCTCTCTCTCTCTCACACACACACACACACACACACACACACACATAAGGTTTTGTTTTAGTTATGGTTGGATCCATGGATTGCATATTTGATTTGAAGTTATCACTTCTCCATTGATACATGTGTGTCACAATTATCATATTCTACATGGCCTACCAATTGACCTCATGTACTACACAAATTTATGCAAAAAATAAATCAAAATTTTCCCTAATTTACTTTCCACACCTCTTCAGCATACCCATTGCACATCAAGGTGTGATTGCTAGTTGTAATCATTTTTCCTTAGTTAAAAAGAAATACCAATCACATTGTTTGTTGTTCTGAATACTTTTATGTTCTGCCACATTCTGAATGCTTTTATATTCTGCCACCTTATTCAAACAAACATAGTCCATTGAAAATTCAACATAAAAATAGCATTATTGCATCAAATTTTCTTCACTGAAAAATAAGTTCTCAACACATTAAACAAGATCTCACAAGTTCAAATCCCAAGTAAATATAGAATACACAATGTTTACATTATACTACAAGTCCTAATTTCTGTCACATTATTAAAGCCAACATAACCCATTGGAAATCACAACATACAAACAACGTAATTATATTAAATTTTACTCAGGGAAGAATAAACGTGCTCCACCACATTACTGTAACAAACTTTGCCCATTGGAGATCACAACATTAAAAATAGCATACAAAACAACTAACATTGTGTAACAGAGGCTGAAATAACCTGATGAAAGGAATTCACATTCAATGGTGTTTGGGAGTCAAGAGAGCTCGGACTGTACACCAGTTGGACGAACCATTTTTAAAACATGGAACCATGTAGGTGGCTAAACAGTTAAAATAACAATCCAACTGAATAAGAGAAGGTATAATAAGATAGAACAGAATTTAGATCTTTCCCCTGGGCCCAAGTGTAGGAGGAGCCTGAGGGCCTTTGACGATAGGGAGGATGTCACCTGTGGCATTCGTGCTCGCGTATGCCAACGCCGCACCTCCTCCCAACACCAGAAACTTCAACAGAAGCCCTCTTTTTGTGAATGGCCCTGCAAATGTCTCGAAGAATTTGCTCTGCGAAACCCCAAACCCATCACTTTTCCATCAATCAACAATAAAACCCATTATGCAGTAGTAGTAGTAGTAAAAAATTACTGAACAACAAAACCTATTATGCAGAATTAGTTAAAAACAAGACACTGAACAACAAAATCCATTATGCAGAATTAGTTAAAAACAGGACACTGACCAACAAAACCCATTATGCAGAAATAATTACAAACAAGACACTGAACAACAAAACCCATTATGCAGAATTAGTAAATAAAAGCCCAGTATGCAGAATTTGTTAAAAACTCACAGAACAATAAAACCCAAATGCAGAATTAGAGAAAAACCACAATAAATTAGGACCTGAAGTGGGTTATAGGGAGAAGGGGCATCGGAGCCGTAGAGATCCCAGGCGCCAGTGGTGTTGCTGATGTCCTCCAGATCGAAGTAAACACTCTTATCCCCATACTTGGCCACCACTACATTCCTGTCTTGCAAATTCACTCTCTTATTCCACTCTGTTCTTCTCCCAAAAAATAACAGAAGAGAAAGAATTGGGGATTATGCCATTGAATTTAAATTACCTCTTGGAAGATTTGGGCATTCTGAGACGCCGTGAACCCATGGAGAGCTTGCTGGCAGAAGGAGGGAGAGTGGCGCCGCATAAGCCATAGACTCCAGCTTTGGGCTTCACAACGCTGGCGGTGATTGCAGCAGCCATTCTCTCTTTTCTTGCTAATAATCGTATGGATGGTGCTTATGCTTATGCTTATGCTTATGCTGCTACTTGCTTGGCCTTCTTTGTATTACTATCCTTTGCTTGGTAGGAGATTGAAGCCAACTGAGTGGTGACAAGTGTTCCAACTCTTATCCATTCCTATCCACACTTCACCCCCAACCAATTGAGATTTATTGATTTGGTACATATAGGGTTGAGAGAATCATTCCTAAAGTGATAGAAATGAAACTCAAACTCAAACTCAAACTAATGAGTGAGTCCAGACTTATGATTGTAAATAATGAAGAATTGGGAGATTTTCATTTATTTTAATGTGACTGTTGTTTTTGTTTTAGATTGATTGACAAGTTATGATTAGTGTGTATCATTTAAGCTTATGTAATGGTTAAATAGTACAAATAGATTGATAATATGTTCTTTATAATTTGGGATGACTTTATGTCTATTAAATTAGTTAGCTTATAATTATTTTTTTGTTCTCTAAATTGAAGATGTTTTTTCTTATTTGAAAGTTTTATGGTGTTGAAAGGTGTCTTTAGGGTCTTATTTACAAGCAAACTATTAAAGAGTTCAATTTGTCTCAAGAATGATGTTGAGACTTGAAAATAATTTAGCCACATCAGTAGGAAGCTCATATCAACTTTTCAATGTGAGCAATCTCCAAACATGGTCAGTTCATATCTAATATATTTTAATGCTAACCAATACCAATCATTCATATAGAAAGGGTCTATAAGCAGACGAGACTTCAAAGAGATGCATAAAAGTAAAAGAGGCAACATGTCATAGTAGAAAGAGGGAAGCTCTACAAAAAAAAATCAAAACACAAGATAACACATCCAGCTAAAAATGTAGAACAATAAAGTAATCTCATAATACAAAGGGTTAGATTGAACCGCAGGGTCTTCACTAGCTAGGCAATATCATATCATGTGTGTTCATATTGGGGTATATTATATCCTGAAAATCTGATGTAACATATTGGGAATATAATAGGGACATCAGGGCTTTATAAATTTGACAGAGGCATACAATATTCAGAGGTATTTTTTATTCAACAATATCCATAAGCGTGTGTAAAAAGTAGCAGGAAAAATCATTGACAATCTAAAATTTGAAAACAATTTTCCCTAGAAATGGCTAAGCAACGAGTTGGAAAAACCATTTTGATTTTCCAAATTCTGAAAACATGCGGAAACCAGCAGCAAAGTGGAAGGAAACCAGCATCGAAGTGGAAGGACCTGCAACTTCAAGCCATTTACAATTTCGGGAGCCACGAACAGATTTCAATCACGAGTGCACAACATTATATATGTTCCTTTTCCACTTCTAGTTTTCAGTTCTTAGATTGAACTGTAACAGTCATTTTTAGATTAAAGCTCTAAACCCTAGCCTTTCATATCATTCAACTCATTTTTATATGTATACCCTGATAGAGTTTGTAGCAGACTCATTTTCATATGTAACTTGTCTCCTTATGCAATATAAGACGACTCTTGTGTTATACATTACCTTCTCACATGGATCATGGACTATTTTTATTATTTTTAATGCATTCAAAGGGATTTTAGAAGGAAGATTATCCATTTTTGATGATCATTTGGGTAATTCTTTATTTATTTATATAGCTAACTACCAGAGGGGGTAGCTCCCTTACAAGCTGACCAAGATCCCTTACTAGTTTGATGAACAAGCCTCATCAATAGCTTTCAAGATGTTGATGATATTACACCATTTTTCAAAATGTTAACTATTATCAAAGACTTGCATATAAACACCTAGAACAAAGGCTCTTCACATTCATGTATATAGACTTGCAGATAAAATAAGACCTTTACAATGGCTTTCTGTGACCTATTCATATGACTAGCATCCAGAAAATAGAGCCTTGAATTCCATGTGTGTTGTTATTTTGTCAAATAGATACTTGGCTTGTTGTTGCATCTTCAAATTATTCTTTTGTGCATATATCCTACTTTCATCAAGTTCAATTAGTTGCACAATTCTATCTTTCATAGAATCAAAAATTTCGTCATCATGTGAGTATGTTATATATGTATGACCAAGATCCCTTACAAGTTGACCAAGCCCACTTACTAGTTTGATGAACAAGCCTCACCAATAGCTTTCATAAGGAGACTCATAGTATGGATCATATACCCCTTCCTTTATGTCTGAGGTTTCTTCTGGTTGTCCAATATCCACATTTGCCAAAATAGTATCAATTGATGGTTGAGGTGAGTACATTCATTTGGCAATGGTATGGTAACCATCAACCACTAAATTTGACTTTCTTTGTATTGGAACTTCACCAGTTCACCAATGTGAGTTATTCGCCAAATCATAATATATTGAAATGGAGATATGCACCTTCTACCATATCCCAACCCTCATTCCTCTTTTATTTTAACTTTGAGTGAACTAGTAGTATATGGCATTCTAGTGAAATTGTCATTTCGCGGCCTTTCTATTAAGTTGTATATGCTCTCTTGTGAAATAGAAATGCCTTTTTTATTTCACAAATCTTATACTATAGTCAAACATACATCCTACAAAATAGTGATGTCAAGAGAGCATATAAACTTAATAGAAAGGTTTCCAAATCATAATTTCATTGGAATATCATATATCTAGTTTGCAACCCATTGGTTTAAACAAAATTTTCATTTTACAAACAAGAGAAATGAATGTGATAGGTGCATGTTGTTTGAATTTTTTTATTATAATTTTATCCATTGCTTAGCCAACTAATAGGTATATGTGGATTGAAATGTAAATGGATCCAATGGTGAGTATGGAATATGTAATTGTCACTGGTGAAGAAACTTTTGTTGTGTTGGAATTTCATGAAGATGATCTGAGTTTTGATCATGATATTATATTGTGGTATTGTCATTGTTGGCAACAGTATCTATTGGAGGCATGAAATCTATTTTACCGATGGTCTTGAAGGATCAGAATGGAGAAATGACTAAGTGTCCAGCCAATCGGGAAGAAGACAGTATGCAAGGTACATGCAACCAGATTTGGAGTTAGAGATTGAGTTAAGGTGTGCGGTCATGCATTTATCATCTATAGAGGTGTATCTAGCTATATCTACGATCAAATCAATTAGATTGAATAATTGAGAAAGTTATTAAGGATTAAAGTGAAACTGGTAGGAAGAACATGAGATAGACAAAGTGAGTTCAGTTAGATCAGCTAACTGGTCAATTTAATGTTTGTAAATGATTGTTAACAACTTGGTTAATGTTGTGTTGACTTTATTGAGTTGACCAATGCATTTTGGCACAATCAGATTTGATTTTTATGTCGGTGAGTAAAAAATTTTAGGGAAAAGGCCGACTTAGACAAGCTGTTATAAAAGAAGGATGAAATTGAGTTTCAGGGTTGTTGTTGGAGAGTTGAGGCGATGTGATAGCTGATTATGAAGGTGTGAAGCTGTTGGATGCTTAAGGTGATGTTGTGATTAGAATTTAAGTGGATCTTGTTAGTCCCGAGGTCATATTACTGAGAGGGGGGGGTGAATCAGTGATCTACCTAATAATCCAAACTTCTCTAGCTTAAAACTTAACCCAACATTCACAAGATTAACCTTAATAAAAATAAATGAAAATTATAAGCATCCAAATCCATACACAAAATTTACACCCTATTTATCTCGTGGAAACCCAAATAAGGAGAAAACCACGGTGGGGATTAGTACCCACTAAATGATGTAATCTTCTAAAGTACGCCCTGTGAGGAACTTAACCCTGTTAGGAGTTTACAACAGCACTGTTAGGTGCTACCTAGTTAAGGGATTTACCTTAGGCCTATTAGGAGCTTTACCCTGTTAAGAGTAGCCTTGTTAGAGGACTTTAAACACTTGACAAGTGTCACCTTGTTAGAGGATTTACAACAAAGATCTTTTAGGATCTACCTAGTTAAGGGATTTAACCTATTGCAACTGTTAGGGTACACCAAAAAGAATGATCTATAGAATAGAACTACCTCTGCTTGATAAGATCCACTAAAGCACACAATATCTTCTGAGCATACCTAACTCTTCTCTGGCCTAATCACAACATGCACCTTACACCGCACTTCTTCAACACACGATCAACACTTTTAACCTTCAACTTCATCCATTATATACTGAACTTTTAAGTCCACCGCCTTGATAAAAACCTAAATTAGAATTTCAAAACATCTCACTCAAATCCAACATGCCACATAAAAAAATTAAATGCATAAAAAAATTCTAAGACCGCATCACCCAATAAAATGATTTACATAGAATGTTGTGTCAAGGAATCAAACATGTTTTGACCAAACACAAGCTTCCTCAAGAATCTTCTCCACATGATAGCATTGAGAAATGTGATGCCAAATCATCACCTCTGATCATGAAGACACACCACCATCTCGCAACTAACTCAATCGATTCCACCAAAACCTTAACACCGATCAAATATTTATCACCTATCGCTCAAGAACACAAATACTGTAACCTGTTAACAACTTTGTCTCTGCTCACCAGTCACCTATCCTGCACACCGATCACTCTAATTAGTTGCGGTCACAATTGTAGCATCTAAATACTATTTACCATCATATCTTGTGACTGCACCACAAGATACAATGTAGATTTGACAAAGGCATTCAAATCATTTATCACCTATCATTAACTGTTCTAGCAGTTGCACTGTTATACTTTAAATGATCACAACTCTCTCATAAGATCACTTTAGCAGTAGCGGTCATGCATTAGACATTTAGAGACACGCCTAAGTATCCCCTAAAACTCACTACAACCCTTCACTCATCACAACTATGCTTGGAAACATACTAAGAACACAAAGTCAATAATTGAGATCAATGACAACATAATATTGGATCATTCTATAATCAAATCTAATCATTACATCTCCAAAACTCACTTACCATCACTGCATCAGATATGCCAACAATCTCCCCCTTTGTCATTGATGGCAACACTCACTTCCTATTGATGGTAACACTCTCTCCAACATAATACAATGAGCATAACATGTTTCCACCTTTGTCTTCCTCTTGTTCTGCAATTACACATTATCCCATTTATATTCATACATTCTCCCACTTTGACAAAAATTCCAAAGGCATTAAACACACCTTATATCTTCTCTAATGAACCTAACTAACCAAAGCACATGACTACATAGAATGCTCCCCCTAAGGAGAAGCTCTGCAACATCAATCCCAACATAATGATATTCAGTGAATACACTTGGATTGATGCTACTGCATCTTCTTCTAATTCAACTTAGATAGGGGATTGACCCCGAACCTATCTCTTTGATACTCAAATGCATCCTTAAGAAAAGGTTTAGTGAAAATATCAGCAATCTGATCCTTAGTTGGCACATACTCCAACTTCACTTCCTTTTCCTATACCTGTTCTCTAAGAAAATGATATTTGATAGCTATATGCTTAGTCTTAGAGTGCATCACCGAGTTATTTGAAATGTTAATAGCATGTATTGTCAAAATAGATAACCACTGATCCAGTTACCTTCTCCACCTTCTCCTAAACTCCTTCCAGAATCTTCTTGATCTATACTACCTATGTACAGTTAATTGTGGCAGCATCATACTCAGCTTCAACTATTGATTGAGATATAAAATTTTGCTTCTTGCTTGTCCAAGATACAAGCCTTTCACCAAGAAAGAATGCACCTCCACTTGTGCTCTTCTGATCATCAACATTACCTCCACAATCAGCATCAATAAACACATTCAAAGAGAAATCACCTTTATGTCCATACCAGAGACCATAATCTTTAGTCCCCTTAAGATATTTGAAGATTCTCTTTACTGCAACCAAATGAGAATCCTTATGATTAGAATAAAATATTTCCACTAATCCAACTGCATGTGTTGTCTGGCCTGTTGTGCACTACATATTGTAGCTTACCAATCATGGACCTGTAAAGTGTCTCATCCACCTCTTTAGAGACATCTTCCTTTGATAGTTTGCAACCGGTTATCATAGGGGTACCAACTGGTTTTGAGTCTTCTAAACCAAAAGTCTTCAATATTTGCCTTACATATTTGGATTGACTTATGTAGATGCCATCTTTCATTTGTTGAACCTGCAATCCAATGAAGAATTCAATCTCACCGATCATAGACATCTCGAATTATTTCCTCATCTTATATTCAAATGATCTTCTCATCTCTTCATTGCTACCAAAAATGATATCATCTGCAAATATCTCATGAATCAGCAACCTGTCATCTTTCTTAATCTTCAAATACATATTACTGTTATCACTTGTCCAGATGAAACCAATCTAAATCAGATATGAATGCAAACATTCATACCATTCCCTAGGTGCTTTTTTTAACCCATACAAAGGTTTTTTTAATTTACACACCATGTTCTTACCTTTTAATTAGAAAATTCTTCAGGTTTTTCAATATATACCTCTTCTTCCAAAACACCATTAAGAAAATCTAACTTAAGATCCATTTGGTATACCTAGAATCCTTTATAAGAAGCATATGCAAGATATATCCTTACACGTTAGAGTCTAGCCATAGGTGCAAATGTTTCACCATAATCCAGGCCTTCGTCTTATGCATATCATTTGCACACCAATCTTGCCTTGTTCCTTACCACTTCTCCTGCCTCATTCATCTTGTTTCTTAAAAATCCACTTTGTTTCAATCATATTCTTGGCTGTCGGTATGGGCACTAATATTCAACTAATTTCTTCTCAATCTGCTCCAATTCTTCTTCCATAGCTTTCACCCAATCTTCATCTTTCAATGCATCTTTCACTATTTTAGGTTCAAATTCAGATAACAAACAAGTACCTACTCTTTTCTTTCTTCTTTTTAACACACCATCATTTCTGTCATCAATACTTTGATTAAGGGAATGATTAAAATTTACATACTTTGGAAATACCGGTTTAGATCTAGGAGTTCTTCTACCATTGGTACTGGTTCCTCCTCATTGACTTTTCTATCCTGATTTTCAGCATCTTTCTCCACTGGTTATACATAAACAAACCCATGATACTCTTCGGGTTCCTTCTTGTTGGATTCATCATTTTTCTCAGAAAATTCATCTATTCTTACATTGACACTTTCCACTACCTTATTTGTTCTCTTTCTCAAGAACTTGTAGGCTTTTCTCTTTGAGTAGTATCCTAATAATATCCTCTCATCACTTCTTGGGTCAAACTTACCTATATTTTCATCTCTCTTTATGTAGCATCTACTCCCAAATATTTTGAAATAACTTACACATGGTGATCGACCATACCACAACTCATAGGGAGTTTTGTTTGTACCTTTCTTCAATTGAATTATGTTTTATGTGTAAACAAAAATTCTCACTACTTCTCTCCAAAATGTATGTGCAACACCCTTCTAAATCATTGATGTCCTAGCACAATCAATGATAAACTTGTTTCTTCTTGCAGCAATATTATTTTGTTGAGGTTTTCTAGGAACTAACATTTGTCTTTGAATTCCATATTCTTCACAATATGTAGTAAATTCTTGTGAAGTAAACTCACCTCCTCTGTTTCATCAAAGACATTTCAAGATCTTACCAGTCTCCTCCACTCCAGATTTGTAGATCTTTAACATATGAACAGATTCATATTTGTCTCTTAAAAATATAACCCACATCATTCTAGAATAATCATCAACAAGAAACATAAAATATCTATCACCATAGTAACTCCAAGTTCTCATTGGACCACACAGATCAATATGAACTAGATCTAATATACTTTTAGAAGAATAATTTTTAATGATGAAACTAGAACTAGTTAACTTCCTAAGATAACATTCTTTACATGTTACACTGTCTGGTTTCACTGGGTTAGGAAAACCTCTCACCATCTTTATCTTACTAACTTTGATTAGGTTATCAAAATTTACATGAAAAAACCTCTTATGCCATAACCAACAATCTTCTACCTTAGCAATCAGACAACTCTTAATAGTATAATTCAGATGGAACAAGTTACCTGTAGTTTGTTCACTGATAGCAGTCAACTCTCCTAATTTCCCAATAATCTTGCAACTACCTTAATTGAACTCCAATCTATATCCTTTGTTATTCAACTGCACTTAAAAGTTGGATCATAGACCATCACCCCAATAAACATCATCACAATTTATTTTATCATTCAAAGAAATAGATCATTTACCTTTTAGTAGTCTGGGAGCATCATTCCTAGATCTCACTGAGCCTCCATCACATTCTTCCATATTGATAAATTTGCTTCTATCACCGATCATATGATGAGTGAACCCACTGTCAATAATCTTGTTACCACTATGATTCATGTTAGAAGCTAAAAATTTCTCACCTTCTTCTGAGGGTTCTTCCTTTACTACTACAAATATAATTTCTTCTTCATCTCTTCCATCATATTTCTTATCGGTAACACCTTCCTCATCTAGGTATTACACTTTCTTGTTTTTATCCTCAAATCTTCTTGTCTTCTCCTTCCTATCATTGTTAGGGCATATAGAATCAATATGTCCAATTTTGTTACATGAAAATCACTTCAAATGTAACTTACCCTTATATTTACCTTTCTCTCTAAGCAGCCTTTTAACAAATAAAGCTTCCAATTCCTCTTGTTCTCTTTCTTCAGATAAGATAGATTCATAATAGTTAGGATAACATGTTGAATAATTGTTAGATATCTCCTTTCCTTTCCTAGATGGTGCAAGATTCAATGATGACTTGAAAGAAGCTTCAACTTTAGGCATACTATTATCATAATTTCTTAACTCAAATGCAGTTAATTTCCCTATTAATGCATCAAGAGTAACAATAAAATTTCCTAGAGATCTGAGCTCTTGTATAGCTGAAATCCTTATAGCATACTGAGGCAATAAAGTTCTCAACATTTTTTTTTACCACATCCTCAGGAAGATTACCACTAGCACCTTAGATAGAAACAACAACTTCTTTGAATCTCTGAATGTATTTCTCAATGTTCTCATTTTCTTGCATCATCATATCATCATACTTTCCTCTCAAACTATCAATATTTTCCTTCTACACATGTGGATCTCCACCATAGATGTTTTTCAACTTTTCCCACATCTCATTAGCAATATCCAAGTCTTTGATATCAACATACTCTACATTAGAAAGACTACTAGCAATATCTTCCATAGTAGCATTATGTTCTAACCTTACCTTCAATTTATCTGCAGTCGGGGTTCCTGAAGGGACAATATACTTATTAACCACATGATCCCAATACTGATCACCCATACATTTAAGATTTAGCTTCATCCAACCGTACCATACTAAGTAGTTCTCTCTTGTGAATTTAGGACCTTCCTTTCTCATCATCTTCAAATCTTTACCTCAAGTTGTTAAGCTTCACCACAACAGAGGACCAAAGCTTTGATACCAATTGTTATCCCTGATTTTAGATTTCTAAGAGGGGGGTGACTCGGTGATCTGCCTAATAATCCAAGCTTCTCTATCTTAAAACTTAAACCAACATTCACAATGTTAACCTTAATAATAGAAAATAAATATAATAAGCATCGAAATCCATCCACAAAATTGACACCCATATTTATCTCATGGAAACCCAAATAGGGAGAAAACCACGATGGAGATTAGCACCCACTAAATGATGTACTCATTTGAAGTACACCCTGTGAGGAACTTAATGATGTTAGGAGTTTATAATAGCATTGTTAGGTGCAACCCGGTTAAGGGAATTACCTTAGGCCTATTAGAACCTTTACACTATTAAGAATAGCCTTGCTAGAGGAATTTAAACACTTGACAAAGTGTCACCTTGTTAGAGGATTTACAACAAAGATCTATTAGGATCTACTCTGTTAAGAAATTTAACCTTCTACAAATATTAGGGAACAACATAAAGAATGATTTGTAGAACAACACTACCTCCGCTTGATCAAATCAACTGAAGCACACAATATCTTATGATAATACCTAACTCTTCTCTAGCTTGATCTCAACATGCACCTTACACCATACTTCTTCAACACATGATCAACACTTTTAGCCTTCAAATTCATCCATTATATACTGAAATTTTAAGTCCACTACCTTGATCAAACCCTAAATTAGAATTTCAAAATATTCCGCACAAATCCAATGTACCACATAACAAAATTAATTGCATAAAACATTTTTCCAAGACCGAGTTTGAAAATACAATGATTTACATAGAATGTTGTGTCAAGGAGTCAAACACATTTTGAACAAACACAAGCTTCCTCAATAATATTTTCCACATGCTAGCATCGAGCAATGTGATGCTAGATCATCACTTCCAATCATGAAGAGAAGTCACCAGCTTGTGACTAACTCAATTGATTCCACTAAAACTTTAACACCGATCAAATATTTATCACCTATCGCTCAAGAACTGATGTAGGAGCATCTTCGGTTCTTGGCAATCCTGTATCAACCAAAAATATGTTTGTTTTGGTTCGGTATCTTGTTGGAGACTGCTCAGTAAAGTGCTTGATAACCATTCTTGTTGGTTGGTTGAGGGTTTGTTGTTTCACCTCTTGGGCTTGGTTACTTGTTTTGGTTGGCTTCACCAATGGGTCTCAGTGGTTGTTCTTGACTACTCGATGGTTTCGCCGAATAGTCTCTGTTCTTGGTAGTCTTTCTCACTGAGTTGGTTTTTGGACGTTGGATCTTCTGGACGATGTATGCATTTAATTTTTGTACCGTAATTAATGTTGGGGTCTCTCATTGGGATGTGTGTGGACCTAAAACTAGGTCTTTATTGTTTCCTATGTTGGATCTTTAGGATCTTTGGTGTCGACCTCTTTTGTGGTCTCTTGTATATATTTAGTTTCTAATCTTAGATTTGGGAAGTTGTTTTAGTAGGAGTTCAGATAGAAGATTGGGATCATAGGTATGTGATATCGCATGTATGAAGATCATTCTGTAAAGATCTAAATGTATATGGTCATAATTGGGAAGGCCTTACAACCTGACATGTATGATGTTTGATAAAATAATATAAATTTCTACTTTCTTTCTCTCCCATTCTATGTATGTTGCTTCCAATTTGTGTTTACAAGCCGGTTTGGTAGCTGGAAGTGCCATGCGTCCTGGTTATCCTTACCCTCCTTGTGTCAGGTGGACAACTCGGTGAGAAAGACTACCAAGCACAAAGACTGGTCAGTGAAACCACTGAGTAATCAAGAACAACCATCGAGACCCATCAGTGAAGCTAGCCAAAACAAGTAACTGAGTCTAAGTGGTGTAACAACAAACCCTCAACCAACCAACAAGAATAGTTACCAAGAACTTTATCAAGAAGTCTCCAACAAGCTACTGAACCAAAAAAAACATATTTTTGGTTGATACAGGATTGCCAAGAACCTTAATTCTCCTACATCAGACACCTCGGGTTAAAATAAATGATTATTTGAATCATGAATCAGGTACAACCTAAATTGAATCCAACTTGGCTTGAGAAATCCAAGATGAGTCCTCAATCGGTTTATTCTTCCACTTTACCAGATATTCCATGTAATACTTACCCTCCTTGCATCAAGAACACAAATAATGTATCCCACTATAAATTTTGTCACCGGTCACCTATCCCGCACACGGTCACTCAAAGTAGTTGTGGTCACAACTGTAGCATTTGAATACTATTGACCACCATATCTCATGACCGCGCCACAAGAAACAACATAATTTTGATAAGACATTCAAATAATCTATCACCTTTCATTAACTATTCTAGCAGTTTCACTGGTATACTTCAATTGATCACAACTTTCTCATACGATCACTTCAGCAGTAGCAGTCATGCATTAGACATCTAGATACACATCTAAGTCTACCCTAAAGATAGCAACCACTAAAACTCACCAAAACCCTTCATTCATCACAACTATTCTTGGCAACATACTAAGAACACAAAGTCAATAATTGACATCAATGACAACATAGTATCTGATCATGTTGTAATCAAATCTAATTATTACATCTCCAAAACTCACTTACCATCACTGCATCAATTTTCCAAGAGATATGTTAGATGGGAAGTTTCATAATTAGATAATTCACTCTTGGGTCTATCTCAAAGAAATCCCTAATAGGTTTGCAGGTTAAATCCTTTAACATGGTCACTCCTAACAGGGTGAGAAGGATCTTTAACAGGATCTGAAGTATAAATACTCTAACCAGGTAACTCTCAGAAGGAGTTTTAAATCCTTTAATAGGGTAGTTCTTAACAAGACTTTTATTATCTCTTAACTAGGCTAAAGATACTCTTAACTAGGTATACCCTTAGCAGAGTGTTTGTAATTTCTCCTAACAGGAAAGATTTATTTGGTGCACTAGTGAAATTTGTGGGTATCATCTCACAAGTGGTTTTCTCCCTCTAACAATGGTTTCCACGGGAAAAATTTGGTGTTATGAGTTTACCTTCTGTGAATATTTTATCTGCTAAGTTTCTATGTGGTATTTTCTCTTGCATGTTGATTATTCTGGAAGCTATTTCAAAAGTGTTTCAAATTTGTGGTTGCACTGATTCACCCCCCCCCCCCCCCCCCTCTCAGTGTCTTTAAAGACTAGCAATTGGTATCAGAGCCTAGCTCCCTTGAAGAATCTTAACAGCTCGGATAAGATCCTTAAGGAAAATATGGAGGGTTTTTTGAAGCACAAGAAGAAACTCAAAGAAGCTGAAATGCTCATTGAGGAATTAAAGAATCAAGTGAAGTGGGCAAGAGATAAAATAAAAGAGATTGTTAAACAATTGAATGAGATTCAAGACTACATTGAGCAATTGTCTGAATAAAGTGGATTTGAGGAATTTGATGCAGCCCTAAAATCCATGGCTATGGAGAATGAATAATTACACAAAGACAAGAAAAACCATAGGAGAGAAATTGAAGCCTAATCAATCAGGATTGGTGAAGAGTTGGAAGCAAGGAGATCTGTAGAGGATACAAGGAAAGTTGCAGAAGATGCCCTAAAGGCCAAGGATGAAAAACTAAAAGTTGTAGAGGATGAAATTTTCAAGTCAAGACAAGAAGTTAGCACATTTCCTGAACATCTGTGTGATACAAATGAAGAAAATGGAAAATATCTAAAGGAGAGTAAACAACTAAAAGGAGAGTTAAAGATTGCTAATGATCTGCTGTAGAAATTTAGTGAGAGCACTGCAAAACTTGATGAGCAGTGAAGGAATAAAAGAAGGATAAAAGAGACCACATGTCTTGGATATACCAGTCATACTACTTTTGAAGTTGGTGAATCTTCTGGAACAAAGGAGATCAAGCATGAAGAAAAGTATCCACCGAAGGTAACACAAAGAAACTCTGATAAGAAATCCTACAAACTTGTATGTTTCAATTGTCATAAGGTAGGTCATACTGCAAATGTATGTAGGAGCAGGTCTACAAGTAAAGCTATCAATTTTGATGGATATTGTTGCAACTACAATAAGTATGGACAGATTGCTCATGATTGTAGATCTAGATCTAGTAGTAAATCTAGTATCTTTTATGGTTACTGTTACAACTGCAACAAATATGGTCACAAATTTAATGAGTATAGGTCAAGAGTGATCAATTAAAGGTATCCTGTGAACCAGGAAAGACCTTACCAAAGGGAGAGGCGATTTGATGTCACATGCTCAATCTATGGTAACTATGGACACATGGTTGTGAATTGCACAATGAGGACTGCAAGAGGTAATGTTGGATCATGGAGAAAAACTAGTATGCCATGTTTTCATTGTCATAAGATTGGACATCTAGAAAGGAACCGTGTGTTAAGAAACCAATCAGTAAACCAGTTAAGAAATCAGAAAGAGAAGCAGATTGTGAATATAGAAGAGGTTAGGAAAGAGATGAAAAATACATCGAAGAAGGAAGATAGTAAGACATCGAAGGATTCCACATCTCCATCGGGTGGGGAAAATTCATCATCAAACTAAGCCTTCATGTGGCTTAGGGGGAGCAAGTATTTTTGAATCCATCTTCAGACCCCCTATAGGTGTATGGTAAGATATATAAGCATTTTAAGATGTAATAAGGTCTTTTGGAGTGCAGTGTGAAAAATTGTTAAATTACATAGTGTTTTGATTATCGATAATGAGTTTTTGAGTCAATCGGTGAAAAGGTAAGTTCTATCAGTAAGTGTATTTAATGGATGCGTGTGAAGGTAGATAAAAAGGCTATTTTGGATTTCATTTTCACCTTGCAAATTTTGAAATATTTGGTGGAGCAAAAGTAGCATTGTTTGACTCATTTGCAAAGATCTAGGCAATAAGGAGAGATTGTTTGTGTTGATCTGGAAGAGCAAATCAATTGGGTGTTATCGTGTTCTTCTGCAAGAACCCTAGTTGCGAACTATTTGAGGTATTTATCTGATATCTTCTTTTATGATTGAAATTTTGAGATGGATACTCCTAAATTGATTGATATAATTAAGAGTCCATGACCAAAGTTTAAGAAAGATCTATTTAAATCGATGGAAAATGACCCAGCGGGTGGGCTAACTTGTATTCCATATGGTATTTTGCATGTAGAGGATGTTAGAGTTTTTATTCATTGAAAATTGGAAGACCTGGGATCAGGGTCAATACATGAACAATACAAGAAGTTATGTGATGACAAATTAGTTATGAAGGATGAACATAAACGAGTCATTGTTAAAGGTTTTCATCATGTAGTCAGTTACCCCGATGAATTTGAAGATGATTAGGTCAGGTATGTTTTGAGAAAAATTCATGACTAGTTCATGTGGTTAGATCCACCACATGAAATCATAAAGCAAGAAACTCATGTTGTAATTGGTCTATGCTCAATAGGTGATGTAACTATTCTTCGCACCATTCCTAAGGATGAAGTGATCAGACTGATAGAATCTAAGTGGGATGGTCATGTTATGACTATGAATGATATTTCAGATGAAGAGGTAAACTATGCATCTATGGTTATTGGATACAAGGTGTATCATTCTAGTAGGATGAATAGTATACCCAGTGGTTCTATTCATACAACACATATGATGATCAAGGAAAATGAAGACTATGACTTGGCTAAAGTTATGAGAGAGCGACTAATGTTGAATCTAGAAAAGATCAAAAAGGACAAGAGACAAAAGTTCAAGTATGGTCAGTTGATCATGTGATTGTTTTCTATTTTTAAAGCATTTTCCCTAGTATCGGTTAAATTACATGATCAATAGATACTCTAGCTTTTATTCAAATCAATAATTGTATCAGACTCTTAGGAAATGATTTCACTAGCAAGGTATGGGATTACCTTAAAGAATTTTATAAGGAGATGCATGAGAAAGAAAGGATACCATCAATAATTGTTGATGGTATAAGGATACCATTTGCTTCATGGTAGACACAGACACTTGTTTGATGGAAGTAGTTGAGCTAAGGACCTCATGCGTGATGCCTATGGGTTATGAATTAGAAGGAGATATTATGGTTATTTATGAAAATAATGTATTGGCTCTACCGATAGATCCCAAGACTCCACAATTTGGGACATATGAAGAGAATTCACTTAAAGTGCACAAGGATTTGATGGAACCTATCATTGAAATAAAAGTGAGACAGGATGTTGATAAATTCATGACTAGAAAGGTTTCATAAATGAACAAATTGAGAAGGCAAGAGAGAAACATGTTGCAGAGAAAGCTTGTACATCCGGTGTAACAGATGTTGATAATGTTGAAGTTGTTGGTGCAACCGGTAGAACTCCAACCGGTTGGCAAAGTAGAAGTGATACACAAGCAAAGAAGGAGAAACCTTATCCTCCTACAAAAATGAAAGATAAGAAACCACTAAAGAGTGATAAGCCTAAAGATACATCAGTCAAGGAGGCACACAACATATCAAAGGTGAGAGGTGAAAGGAAGAAAAAAAAGGCAAAGAGGGACAAGAAAGGTGTTGCTGAAGAAAGTGAAGAGATAAAATCTGAGAAAGAACATAAGGAAATCAAAACACAAGGAAATAAATCAAAGGTAGTTTGTGCCCCTACCACTAAATCCATCAAGCTTGATTTTGGTAAAAAAAAAAATTGATAACATAGTGCATAGAGTCAAAAAGTGGGGTGTACTAGTTGGTGTGAGAATTTTTTATGACAATGTCAATGAAGAAGACCAGAGAAAAATTGAGGATGTTTTAGTGTGTTTCATGCACAAGTTATGCAAAGCACTTATTGAATTGCAAGGTCAAATTCCTGCAACATTGTATGCTAAGATTTATGTAAGATGGAAGACAACACTTATAAAGGACAAGGAGTTAGTAAAGTATGGTCTATTGAGCATATTACCAACCCCATCTGAGGAAGAAATAGAGGATATGATTAAAAAGGCAAGACCTTTATTTAGGACTAGAGCAAGAGTTTCATAACTATTGATTTTGGAGAGACTCAATCGGTGAAGGATGAAACAAAGGATATTCTAAGAAGACATTTAGGTCTGGTGAGGGATAAAATTGAATAAGTTCACGTGAATGTTCAAGAGGAACTGGTGAAAGAAAAAGAAAGTGATGTAGTGGTAATTCAAACTGCTGTGGGATTGTTGTTGACGATGTGAAAATCACACTTGAGGAAATCATAGATGAGATGGAAAATACAGTGCTATCCCTTCCTGTGAGATACAATATCAGCCCATGCATACACAAGATCAAGATGAATCATGTGATAAATAAGATGCACACAAGGAGCACAAGGAAGAAGAACTAGTAAACATGGGTACCAGTCAGGATATGACTAATGATAGACAATATAGAGTTTCTATAGATGATCAGAAGCAAGAGAAAGTAAACAAAAATGAGGTTACAAATGATGTTATGTAAGAACAAGAGGAGGAAACTATACATAAGTAACAAGTTAAAGAAAAGGTAACACCTTCCTCACAGTCCAAGATGATTATTTTTGAAGATGATATACTACTTAAGGGACATGTAGACTTGAGTACTATGAGCCCCAAGGAGGTGATAAAATTTTCTATGACACTCAATTTAAAGGCTAAAAGGGAAAGAGTGAAGCAAGAGGAGAAGGTAATTCTCACAACCACAGATTTACTTTTAGATTTATTAAGCAATGTGAAGTATGATGAGATTGCCACACAAATAGAGAAACTAGCCCATTTGATTACTGCTAATGGTGAAAGTAGAGGAGTATGAGAAGAAGAGATCAGTGAAGTTAGTATATTAAATCATTTCAGAAAAAGACACTTACATTAGCTATCAATCGGTAAAGGATGCAATAAATGAAGGTGGTGAGATTCTTAAATCTATCTCTGACTTTTCCCATTTCTTGAAATATTTAGAGAGGAATAGATGTGAAGCTCAGTAGGATCTTAGATTAATTGTTGCAAATTTTGACCTTATACATGATCCTACTACCTTATTTGGTGCTAAGGTTAGCAATATACATCACAAGTTGAAATCAAATAGGAATGAGCAAGACAAGAGGATAGCTAACTTGATGGAGTTGCAGAGTTTTTTTCTTCCAAAGTTAGATATTTTGCAACATGGTGTGATGAAGGCTGAGAAGGCCCTAGAATTTCGAGATGTGTACATTTTTATGGTTTAGAATAATTGGAATTTTTTCTAAGTGGACAGATAGCCATTGTGGAGAATTTACCAAAGACTTGGGATAATGATCTATAGATTTTGAAGGGTAACTTCAATAATTTTTTAGTAGAATGTAATTACGTGTTTCTACTCTTCCATAAATAAAATTTTGGCAACTTTTGTAATACCTTTCTCATTGTTGTTAAAGGGGGAGTAATGTAAATAAGGATGAAATTTGGCTAATTCCATGAAAAAATGCAACATAATGGTTAAGGGGAATAGTACACATGTTTGTAATTCCTAGGGGAGCTTTTGAGATATCAAGAATTAGTCTACTGCTTTGTAAGGTAATGTATTTTTCATTTATGCAGTAGTTAGACAGTTAGAAAATTTTTATTCATTTTTCTAAGCGTTACCATCAATGCCAAAGGGGGAGATTGTGTTGGAATAACTAATGAAAAGTTGGGACTGAGAGGGGAGGGGTGAATCAGTACCAATAAAACCTTTTAACCACAATTACTAATTAAACCATATATTGATGCTTGTTGATTACCAATTTCATAAATTTGAAATAAAAGTAATGTAATGCTTATAAAACCATAACATCAAAACATAAAACAATTGAACTCGTAACACCATGACTTTGGTAACATAGATATCCTTGGTTAGAGGATAAAAAATATGATGGGGATGACATCCACAACCTTCACTAACTATAGTATAAAGGGTGCTCTGTTAGAGGAACAAAGTTTAGCTATTTATGATAGCTTACACGGTTAAGAATATTAATAAGACTTGTTAGGTCTACCTGGTTAAAGGATTTTTACAACCTCTACACTTAGAGATGTACCATGTTAAAGGATTTACAAATATTAAATCGGTTAAGATCTACCTAGTATTGGGATTTAAAGCTCTCAATACAATAGTATCAATAACTTAAAAATGTCTGTAAAAAT
Organism: Thuja plicata; assembly: GCA_018584345.1. Taxonomy (NCBI): domain Eukaryota; kingdom Viridiplantae; phylum Streptophyta; class Pinopsida; order Cupressales; family Cupressaceae; genus Thuja; species Thuja plicata. The sequence goes on from MU225485.1 coordinate 2,415,199, forward strand.
GCATCAAATATAAATGTTGTTCAGACTCTATGCTCTGATATGTGTTACCTCAATTCCCAAACTATAACAGTATTATGTTCTTCTCTACTATAGCCAAATTAATTCTTGGTGCTCTCTATTATGCTCTATGTTCTTCAACAAGTCCTTTAACAACAATAACAATAACAACTCTTTGTCCTTCTTCTCTGTATATCCTCTTGTGTATTTCACACATACAAAATTCATCCAAAATATAGATGATTTTTGCCTCTTAATCTTATGCATTAGGTACGCTGTAAATTTCTCTTGACTGTTAGATCTTCTTTCCAGCTCAGTGACCATGTCACTTTTACCTCGGTACTTTTTATTTTTCTTGGAAATGACAAACTTTCATTTTTCGTTTGATATCTTCCTTAGATCTTCACTCTGATTTATTTGAATCATTGATCATGTAACAAATTGTTATAAATACTTGTAAACACGTAATTCATGCTCTGACAATCATTAAATATGATCTGATCACATTTTTTATTAACTATATAACTCAGTTAAATAAATCCACAATACTCAGTTAAGTTTTCTTCATCACTCGGTGTAATATCAACTTGGTGTACTACATGCGCTCAGTGTAGTGTGTCACTCGATAACTATAAGTGTTCGGTGCTTTGTCAACTGTGTGCTTTACTGACTAGCTCAGTGTGCATTACCGACTTGTATTATCCTTGTTTTTCTCCATTTATCGATTAATTCTCCTTGACTCTATGACTTTGTCTAAACTAATGAAAAAAAAAATATCTTGTAGAGATAACAATCTCCCCCTTTGGCATTAGTTCACCATTTTTGACAAAAACTTCAAAGTCATCAAAATTAGTAACTCCCCCTCGGATGTTACTCTCTATACATATCTTTTGTTCATTTTTCACATATATTTTTTTTTCATTTTTTAAGTATATCTATCTCCCTTTTTTGTTTTCTGAATAAGTAAGATATCTATCCTTCTTTATCTCCCTTTATTTTGACTAACATATCTATCCCACTTTTTTGACAAAAAAAGTCAAAAACTAAAACTTATTAATCAAAAAGATGTCTATACAAGTCTGTTGTATGCTTGAAAGTACAATCTCCCATGTATCTTCGAGATTCTGAAGTATAATAATGTATTATGTAATATCTGCAGATAAGCCAACTATGGTGTCCAGTGAACTGATATCTAGAAAACTTTCTAGTTCTTTGGATTTCTTAAAGTGTATCTGCATTGATTGGATATGGGGAATTAATAGTGCTTGCAATTCAAGCAGTTCCAATCTAAGATTATTCTCCTTCTGTCTCAATGAAAGTTGAACTCCCATGAGTTCTTGTATCTTTGAGTAGTAAGTCTCGAATGCTCCAGGATTTGTAGATAGTTTCTTAAGTCGCTCATTCAACTCTTTCTCAATATATGTTTCCTTCTTTTTCATTTCAATAGTAAAGTTTGAAAGAATGCAAAATTTTTGAAATAATGAAATGATTGATCTCAGTTTCTTTTCAACTTCATAACATAACTTAGAAAGAGTTACCTTGTCTATGTCAATATTTTTTAGTAATTGTTCCATCAATTTCTTATCCACTCTCTCCTTGTGAATCTTCAACATATACTATGTCATATCCTTGTTTGGTTCTTTGATCGGTTGGGATAAATCACCAACTTGGTCTAATACAGGTTCAAATTCATCTACAGTTGCTTCAGGAACAATGTCCTGGAATATGTCCTTAACATGCTCAAGTATATTTACCTTTTTATTCTTTGCAATTAAATTCTCCTATTCATCCTTTTGAGCTACAATCTCAGCATATACAACTAATTGTTCAGGATTCATTTCATTAGGGTTTCCTTTTGGTATTATGATTGGCTTTCTCAAATCAATGATTTGCTTCCTCTTTTTTCTCTTCTTCTTCTCAATCAATCTTCTCTCTCTAGTAGAGCATTTGAAACATGATGCCTTAGTTGCATCATGTGACTTGGTATGGCTACCTACTATTCTCTCTCCTTCTTTTACTTCTTCTTGATGTTCACCTTTATGTTTCTCCTCAGTCTTTTCCTTAATATTTGATTCCTATTGCATTTCACATTTACTATATGTTGTCTTCTGTACATTCTAATCCGTTTCTATGTTAGTATCTTGCTTCTGACCATCGGTGTCAGTTGGGGGTACCAACTCAGTGTTATTTCCTTGTTCTATCTCTATGGCCTTAATTTTCCATCATTATCCTTATTTGTATCAACTGGTGTCTCGGTTGCCATATCCAATGTATCTAGTACAAATTCAGTATTAACAATATCATAAATTGTGTATCTTTGTAGTTGTGTCATGATCGGATCTTTGTTCATCAAAGGTACATTATCAATATCCAAACACTCGGTATCTTTTATGTGTGTATCCATGACATCTTCATCTTTTGACAACCCTTTTGCAGGGTTTTCTTCCTAAGTATATCTACAATGATAACCTCTACATTTTCAGTAGTTAGATCAATATGATATATTTTCTTTATGCTTCCCTTTATTTGATCAGCAATGTCTGCTTCCTGTTCCTTCTCTGATTCATGATACTCGGTATCATCTATATGAATTATATCCTTCCATTTTGTAGCTTTATCCTTCTCCATTGATTGTATGTGTTTGTTCATTATTCTAAGGGCTCTTCCCTTGACTTGAAATTTTTTTGAATGATTCGTTAATGCTTCACGAATCTCAGATGGTGCAAGGTCGGGACTAGTGTGTACAAGAGATCTCTCTCTCATTTCCATTTCTGCATTACTGCATACTTCCATCTTGCATCAATTTTATTGTATAGTTCTTTGGGTAGCTTTTCTACAAGTCTAGTAGGTGTCACTCTGTATCTCATTAAAGTTATCACAATATCTTCTTCAATCTTCTTATTATCTTATTCATTCCTCTTCTAATATTTCATTTGCATCCTTCTCAGCTTTCAATCTTTTGTCCATTCTTTCAATTTCAGCTTTCAGTGCTTGACTCTCAAATTCCTTTTGGGTATAATCCTTAATTGCATTTAGAAATTGGTCGGTCATATTGTAGTGAACTTGGGTCATCCTTAAGATTTCATTATCTTTCTTAGTTAACCTGATTTCAACTTGCCTTTTGTCATCTTCTACAATTCTCTTTTCATCCTCAGATGTTCTTTTACCTTGAATCAGTTCATTCATTCTTAATCTATTATCATCAAGATATTTATTCATCAAATCCAATAGCTCGATAAGTGATTCATTCTTTTCAAGTAGTTCTCTTATGGCAGTCTCAAAGTCATCAGTCACACTTCCTTAAATTGAAGTCTCAAGTGTATCAACTTGTTCTTGTGTAGCCTTCAATTCATCATACAATTTCCTTCTTATCCTCAGAAATTTCTCAAGTTTCTTTCTAAGATCCATGATTAACTCTTGTGCACTCTCCAACTCGGGTTCAAGACCATAAATCCTCTTAAAATGTCTATAACCTTCCATGACTAAGATTTCATAACTTTGAAATAAAAGTAATGTAATGCTTATAAAACCATAACATCAAAATATAAAACAATTGAACTCATAACATCATGATTTTGGTAACGCATAAATCCTTGGTTAGAGGATAAAAAAAGTGGTGGGGATGACACCCAATACCTTCACTAACTGCAGTATAAAGGGTGCTCAGTTAGAGCTACAAAGTTTAGCTATTTCTGATTGTTTGCCCAGTTAAGAGTATTAATAAGACTTGTTAGGTATACCTGGTTAAAGGATTTTAACAAACTCTATGCTTAGAGATGTACTTTGTTAAAGGATTTACAAATATAAGATCGGTTAAGATCTACCCAGTATTGGGATTTAAATCTCTCAATACAATAGTATCAATAACTTAACAATGTCTGTAAAAATGCATCAAATGTAAATATTGTTCAGACTCTATGTGCAATGATATGTGTTACCTCAATTCCCAAATCGTATCACTATTTTGTTCTTCTCTGCTATAGCTGGATTTCTCCTCAGTGCTCTCTGTTATGCTCTTTGTTCTTCAATAACTCTTTTAACAACAATAACAATAATAGCTCTCTATCCTTATTCTTTGTATATCCTCTTGTGTCTTTCACACATACAAAATTCATCCAAAATATAGATGAGTTTTGCCTCTTAATCTTATGGGTTAGGTATGCTGTAAATTTCTCTTGACCGTCAGATCTTCTTTCCAGCTTGGTGACCATGTCACTTTTACCGCGGTACTTGTTGTTTTTTTGGAAATGACAAACTTTCATTTTACCGTTTAATCTCTGCCTTAGATCTTCACTCTGATTTATTTGAATTGTTGATCATGTAGCAAATTTTTATAAATAATTGTATACACATAATTAATTCTCGGACAATCATTAAATATGATCTAATCACATTTTTGATTAATTGTATAACTCGATTAAATAACTCCACAATACTCGTTTAAGTGTTCTTCATCACTCGGTGTACTACATGCACTCGGTGTAGTGTGTCACTTGATAACTGTAAGTTTTGGTGCTCTGTCAACTCTGTGCTTTACCAACTAGATTGGTGTGCATTACCAACTTGTCTTATCCTTGTCTTTCTCTATTTACCAATTGATTCTCCTTGACTCTATGACTTTGTCTAAAATAATGACAACAAAATATCTTGTAGAGATAACAGATTGTTGACATTTGATGAAAGTGATCTGAGTTTTGATCATGATATTGTATTATGGTGTTGTCATTGCTAGTAACATGATCTATTGGAGGCATGAGATTTGTTTTGCCAATGGTGTTAAAGGATCAGATTGGAGAAATGACTAAGTGTTCAGTCAACTAGGAAGAAGATAGTATGAAAGGTACAGGCAAAGGGATCTGGAGTTAGAGATCAGGTTAAGATGTATGATCATTCATTTATCATCTATAGTGGCATATCTATCTATATCTATGACCACATCAGTTAGATTCAATAATTGAGCAAGTTATTAAGGATTGAAGTGACACTGGAAGGAAGAACAAGAGACAGACATAGTGAGTTCAGTTAGATAAGCTAACTGGTCAATTTCATGTTTGTAAATAATTTTTTATGACTTGGTTAATATTGTGTTGACTTTATTGAGTTGACCAGTGCATTTTGGCATTGTCAAATTTGATTTTTATGTCGATGGGTAAAACATTTAGGGCAAAGGCCAATTTAGACAAGTTGTTATAAAAGAAGGATGAAATCGAGTTTTAGGGTTATTTTTGGAGAGTTGAGGCATTGTGTTAGGTTATTGTAATGATTACATGAAGTTTTTGGATGCTTAAGGTGGTTCTGATCAGAATTGAAGTGGATCTATCAAACAGGAAGTGTCATAACCAGATCATTCACTCTTGGGTCTATCTCAAGGCAAGCCCTAACAAGTTTGTAGGTTAAATCCTTTAACAAGGTCACTCCTAATAGGGAGAGAAAGATCTTTAATAGGATTTGAAGTATAAATCCTCTAACCAGGTAACTCTTAGAAGGAGTTTTAAATCCTTCAATGGGGTAGTTCTTAACTAGACTTTTATTAGCTCTTAACTAGGATAAAGATACTCTTAACTGGGTATACCCTTAGTAGGATGTTTGTAATTTCCACTAACAGGGAAGATTTCTTTGGTGCACTAGTGAAATTAGTGGGTATCATCTCACCTGTGGTTTTCTCCCTCTAACAAGGGTTTCCACAAGAAAATTTTGGTTTTATGCATTTACTTTGTGTGAATGTTTTATCTGCTAAGTTTCTATGTGGTATTTTCTTTTGCATGTTGGTTATTGTGGAAGCTATTTGAAAAGTGTTTCATATTTGTGGTTGCACTGATTCACCCCACCCCCTCTCAATGCCTTTAAAGACTAACATGTTGTTGGATCAATCACTTTTCAAAAAGGTTGTACACTTGTTGATATTCATCATGATATTATGGATGATGAACTCATTGAATATCCATTTGATTTTATCAGTTGCCTTTGGCATCCTTTAAATATAAAGTAAGAACAAAAAAGGAAAGCTACAACACAACTTATAGACATTAATATGAAACATAACATAACGGATGTTGGAATGTTGGAGTCAAATATGGTGGAAAGTACACCAAACCATCAAAACAATATAGATATTATGGAGGAAGCTATGCATAAACAACCAAGAGTTGGAGATGGATCTAAGTTAGTGGAACAAAGCATAGTTGCTGATTCTAATGTATTGACATCTTGGAATCAGAGAGTGTATAGTTTAATGGAAGAATTTATGGAGGAGAAACTTACTCTCAAAGTATATTTAGAAAAGGGAAAACCTAAAATAAAGATTCATTATGAAAGTTGTGGCATTGATTATGGAATAGGGGAAGTATCCATGTTAGCATGAACAATTCATAACTTCATAAACAATTATATGAAAACAATGTCCCATCAAGGTCACATTTTAAGGGAGGAAAATGGTGAAGATCATTCAAGTATCATATAAAATAAAACAACAGTGATTAGAGATCGATTTGAGATTGATCAAACAATTAAACTTCTAAATGATTTCAACAAGACACAAGAGCTCAATTTATTCAAGGTGGTGGAAGCAAATCTTATAGACTACGAGGATAAGAAAAATGTAAGAGTGGAATGTACACGATGTAATAAATGGTTTTTTTTGTCAACAAGTGGTAATATTGTCAGTTCTCTAAATGGACACATGAAATCAAAGAAGTAACCCAATCTACAGATGATACTTCACATGATACAATTTCTTTAAGGAGTGGCACAACCGGGAGACCGAAGAGGCCTACCAATGAAAAGGCCCAAAATAGTTTGACAAGGTTCCTAGCCCCATCATCACCATCTATACTACATAGGGGTTCTACAAGTGTAGATCCTTCTAGTTAAGGTCTGTCAACTAGACAAGTTTAAATTTATTTTGAATATGATTTTTTGGAATGTGTACATTATTGCTTTTATCATCTTATTTAGGCTCATTCATCGCCATAGGTGTTGCAATATTGGGGGTATTGGTATTTCCCATATAAATATAAATGGGGAGAGATTAGACAAAAATGTCCTAATGGATGATCAATAAGATGGAGAATTGTGGGCCACAGAGAAGCATACCAAGATGATGTTATGCTATGAGGGTGATGAATATCGTATTGATGGCACATATAGGTATATTAATTTCAAGAAGGATTTTGAGATGGGGATCCTATTTGAATCATTGACATGCATCTTTTCTAAGATGATTCTAGAATGCAATGACTTTAGCATGTGTTTCTATCATGAATCAAGGTGTGCCTCTAAAATACATGGGAGGGATACTGGGAGAGGGAGAAGACTAGACTATTTGACTCAAAATAAACTCAGAATAGTTGCTAGGATTTCAAATGCTAGCCAAAGATCAAAAATAGGTTCTCTTTGGTGGGGAAAGACAAAGGTTTCTATACTCTCTATCAGAATGAGATCCCTAAAGGATAATTTTTTTTAATCGACAAAAAGGAAGGACATTTTTAGGTTTTTCAAGGATGTGTGTGAGGAACATAGACAAGGAAAATTTCAAGGTAAAGATACATTTTGGGATTTTTTCAAGGATATATTTCACAACCTAATGCATCCAAAGGGAGGGAGAAGGTATAGTAAATCCACTAAATCCCTTTATAAGATGATCAAGCTATGGGGAGATTCTAGATTATATAGCTTTATTAGTTTGAATCTAGATAGTCCTTCAATTTTTACAACTTTGAGGCAAGTTAGAAATTCATTAGCATACATCCCGGAGGAGCACGACTACATTTTTGAGGCAATAGGAAAAGTGTATGCTTCTTATAAAACAAAACATGGTATAGATGGCCCAATTCCTATGTAACTCACTGAAGATGAAACTATTTTTACAAAGTATGTTAGGTGGGTAGAAAAAAGTGATACATTGGTTGGTTTTTTTGCTAATAAATAAGAACATCAATTTCTATCACATTTATTGGTGACAGTTGGTGAGAGAGTTGTAGGTTATGATATCATAACAAATTCTTTCAAGAAAAATGTTATTGGCCACTATGCATGTGTTATTATTGTAAACACTTTACATGAAAAGCTTCCTCCTTTTGTTGTGGTTTCTCCTCCAACATGCAATAGGTTCGATACAAATTTTGATTATCAACAATGGGAAAAAATAGAATTTTAGTGGAAGAGACACGTGGAAAATAATTTGGGACCTATTGTTGTTCATTCCTTAGATGGGGATAGTAGAATAAGACAACTTATGTTCATGGACTATTATTTAGAAAAAGGTATTCTATATCAAATTCCTTGGGAAGAGTGGAGACTAAGTGGAGCATACAATGGTTTCCATGTAACAGGATTGCATGACCAGGACTACATCCACAACGACAAAAAGCTAGTGAATCCTTTATTTAGTGGTCAGAAAGATTTTATTTTAGGAGAAGAGTTGATAATTTTTAATCATGTTAGGATGGTTTATAAAACTTTTAAAGTGGATGATCACAAGCTTAAAAGTGAAGATATAAAGAGGATAGATCGACAAAATTGTGGTTTAGCGTGAGGAATTGCTTCAAGGAATGTAAAAAGGTGTTTGAAATGGATGAGAAGTACATCTAGAGGAAGGGTGAAAAGGACACTAGGCACAAAGACATATCTAATGATTATTTTGACTACATTGTATTATTTATGTCTTAGAGTTTGAATCTTTGAGAAAGAGTGAGAAATGCTTCATGAGTTCATCATTTCTTCACATTATGGTTATGTTGGCTACAAAAAGAATCCAATAATAATGTCGACATAAATTTAATCAGCAGAGAGGCATATCAAGATGTCAAAATTTCTTGTCACTTTGTAGTTTTTTTGTTGAGATTGTTTTAAGATCAATACTCTCACTTGCCATGTGTTTTGCACCTGACTGGGTTGAAAATATTAGGGAATTTCTTTAGAAAAATTGGTGGGATGGTTGGAGTAGAAAGGGTCTAGGATTTCACTGATTGTCTTTACGTTTTTGGAACCCTTCATATAGTTGTAGAAGAAGAATGAAATCCCCAAGGGCTTAATTTTAATAAATCTCATAAGCAAGAAAGTATATGGAATAGATTACACTAAGAAATGATACATATCGCTAACATATTATCAGAATATGATTCAATATCTAAATATGATAAAAGTATAGAATCCTTCAAAATAGGATTGAAGGTTGCAAAAGAATTTTTATCAACTCTTTGCATGCAACCAGAGAATCCCACACAATCTTTTTGGTGGTTTAAACCATAGATAGAGGACCAAAATTATCCAGTATTCCAAGTTGTGGATGAAGTAGCTGATGAATCTACACCAATTCATTCCAAATATATATTCCAATATATGTATTCAGTGGTACAATATCATTTTTAATTGAAAATAATGGAAAGTGAGTGGAGGCATGCATTGGATGAAATTTTAGATTTTCTTGATGAAAATGTATATAAAACACCTAGCAGACCTTGATGGTAAGGATATGTTCAAATCTTTTTTGGTTAGTCATTTTAATGAAAATCCAACATTGTCCAAAGATAGGTTGACAAAAGTGAGGTATGGTGATGTAGAGAAACACTGCAAGAAGCCACAAAGTGAACCCAAGTGCTCAAATTGAGAAAATTTAATTCTTCACCGGTATTTCCCCCTTCAAGGCTACAAATAAGGAAATATTCATATTTCCTAACAACCAATCAATATATTGGGTGAAAAACTTCATTTAGGTTCTATGGGTATGAAACCACCCATTAGTTTGTGTAGCACACACCTCAAATCACTCAAACCAATATTGTCCTAGAAATCCTTCTAGGTCTATTCTCGAGGTTTCTTGGACTTAACTCTTGATTTTTGGATGGGACCTGGTTAATAAATTATAGAAATAGATATCCTTTTAGAAGTTAGGACAAACCCCAAAATGGAAGAAATTGAATCTACTCCAGCACCTCAGAATCCCTATAAGGCACACAGACCTAAATGACCAAATTAGGCTTGGTTTTCACAGTAGATGATAAGAGATGGGTGCATAGAATTGCCACAACCACCCAAGCTTGTTCTAATATCCTTAAATACCTCAAAACACCAGCCTAATAAGTCCCATCATTTGATCCATTCATATTTTCATACATTTACTTACTTGACTCGTCAAATACATGGGGATATTTGACCTAGGGCTTGATCTCAAAAATCACAAACACAACATCAGAGTTCTGAGCTTTTGGAATCTCAAATTACATTCCCTAACTTGCATTTTCTAGGTGGCCATGCAAATCCACTGGATAAATTCCAAGTGAGGGCTACATTTCTTGAACAGACCTGAATTCAGAGCTTTCCTAGACTATGTTCACCAAAATGCTTCTAACTTATGAAAATCAACTCTAAACTCAATGAAAACCAAAATGCTTCTAACTTATGAAAATCAACTCTAAACTCAATGAAACCAACTGCAACAGAAAGTAAACTCACAACATTAACAAAATATGCCACTATTTTTTCTTAGTGGATATGCACAATGTTGTACACACTCAGAATGCTCAGAAAATTATTCATATTCCTTCAAAAGATTGTCAAGCCGTACATATATGTCTATGTATCTATCTGTGTCTATTCCTCTCCTCTCTAAGGGAGTGGTTTTATACCTAAAAATAACATCATACTGCCGATTTAACTTTCCCTCTGAGAGTTTTAACCAACAGAAAACCAAACGACACTATGTCGGGTTGCTCGGAAATAATGCAACTTTGCTCGGCAACAATGCAACTTTGCTCAGCGACAATGCAACTTTGCTTGGAAACACTTTGATAGTTTTTTGGAAATTTTTCAGAAGACAAAAACATTGACTCCAAAAACTTAGGGGGTGATCTAAGTATGACATAACCTTGGACTAAGGTTCAAAAACATCAAAATATAATTCTAAACTACTAAAACACCAAAATGACAGGATCTTAGGTTTTAATGGCTTAAGGAGACCTTAAGGTTTATAGTATACCTTAAGACCCTTAACCTTACAAAGTAGACCAATATATTAAAATAGGATGATCCAAGGAATCAATCATTTATTCTTAAACATAATTTATCCTAGTACTGAAAATGCAGACAAAATTATCCTATCATAGAATAAGCCGAGGGTGCTCGGCACCATACTCTTGACAAAAGAAACTCAAGTCTCTTGAGTTTGAATGTGTGAAAATTTGAGTCTGGTATTTTCAATGGCTTCAGGTGTCATCCATGAAGAATTTTCCAGTGGTTGGTTTTTCCATTTGACTAGAAAAACTCATAGTAAGTTTTCCTTCTCGTTTGGTTAGCCACTCTCTTGTCAACAATGCACTCTATCTCTGGAGCAAGTGGATTGGGTAAGTCCTGGAGAAATTTCTCTGAGTCTAGATCTTGATCTTTTGTAGTAGAGACATTATCAATAGTACCTTTGAAAGCATAGCTGTCAGCAATGTTGAATATAGGAGATAAACTAACACTAGGAGGTAGATCAATCTTGTAGGCATTGTTTCCACATTTCTTGAGAATTTTGAAAGGACCTAACTTCTTCATCATTAGCTTAGTTTATTTATACTTAGGTAACCTTTCCTTCTTGAGATGAATCATCACCATATATCCAACTTGAAACTACAAATCCCTTCTCTTTTTATCTGCACATTATTTGTATTTAGTGGATGTATGTTTCATTTTGGCTTGGACTTGTTCATGAATGTCCTTCATGACCTCAACAAAATATTCTGCTAGGTAAATCCTCTTGGCTAAATATTTCACATATTTGAGTTCCAAATACCCATAGGATGGTTACCATACACAATTTGGAAAGGGTTTAAACTAGTTCTTCTTTTCACTTAATCATTATAGGAAAATTTTGCTTTAGCCAATATGTTATCCCATGTGGTACCATGTTCTTGTGTGAGACACCTTAGTAAATTCCCAAGAGACCTTTGCATGACTTCAATTTGGCCATCTAATTGAGGACGGTAAGCATATTATAGTGACAAAGTTGAACCAACTTTCTTCCAAAGTGTCCTCGAAAAGTGCCCTAAAAACTTTGGATCTCTATCTAAGATGATGGACAAGGGTATACCATGAAGTCTAACAACCTCTTTGAAGAACAAACCTGCAATGTGAGAAGCATCATGAATGGTTTTGCAAGGGATTAAGTGAGCCATATTTGAAAATCTTTCAACAACCACATACACACTGTCATAACCAGTCTTGGTCTTTGGTAGTCCTAAAACAAAATCCATGCTAACTGAATCCCAAGGCTTAATAGGGATGGGAAATGGTGTATACAAGCCTACATTTTAGTTATGGCCTTTAGCCCTCTAAAAGATCAAACAAATTTCCACAAACCTTCTGATATATTACTACATTTTAGGCCAGAAATAGAACCTTTTCACTAAATCAAGGGTCTTATCTATCCCAAAGTGCCCTAAAAAACTCCCGCAATATTTTTATTTAATAAGATTTTATGTCATTGAACATAGAGGTATACATAATTGACTTCCATTAAATAGTAACCCTTCTTAAATTATAAATTCTAAGAAATCAGTATGATACATGTCCCCTAATTCCTTGCAAACTTGGTAGGCTTCCTTAAAGTCTTCATCTTCTAAGTATATATCTTTCAAAGTAGGAATGCCCACACTTTCCAACTGGATTTCTTGAATAAGTAGATTCCTCCTACTAAGAGCATCAACAAATTTATTAGCTACCCCTTTCTTGTGCTTGATGGTGAAGGTGAACTCTTGGAGATATTCCATTCATTTCAAGTGCCTCTGATTCAATTTCTCTTGTCTATTCAAAAAACTCAAGGCATGATTGTCAGTATAAACAACAAAATCTTGTGGTAATATATAATGTCTCCATTTTATTAAAGACTGGACCATAGCATATAAATATAAATCATAAGTAGAATACTTTTTCTTTTCCTCATTGAGTTTCTCACTAAAGAATGCCACAAGTTTACCCTCTTGGCTCAAGACACCACCAATAGCTCTCTTGCTTGCATCACACTCTATTGTAAAAATTTATGGAAATCAGGAAGGACTAGTATAGGTTGTTGTGAAACCCTTGTTTTCAAATACTCAAAAGAATTATGTACATCATCATTACAAAAAAAGTGGCATTTCCTACCTCCCTTTATGGTATCAATCATTGGTGCACTAACCCCACTGAAATTCTTAATGATTTTTTTTATAAAAGATAGCTAGTCCATGAAAACTATTTACCTCACTGGCGGATTTAGGAGTTGGCCAATTCAAAATGGCTTCAAATTTGGAGGGATCCATCTTTAAGTTTCCCTTTGAGATGACAAATCCAAGAAACACAAGTTCTTCTTGCAAGAACACACACTTCTCTAAGTTGATCCTCAATTGTTCTTCATGCAACCTTTTCAATACCATATCCAAATGCATTAGGTGATCATTTCCATTCTTACTAAAAATAAAAATATCATCTAGATATACAGCAAAAAATTGATTAATGAAAGGTTTAATAACCTCATTCACGAGTCTCATGAATGTACTTGGTGCATTGGAAAGACCAAAAGGCATAACAACCCATTCAAACTGTAGACACCTAAAAATGGTTCATTACCTATGCCCCCTTTTTAACATGTCTTCTATATTGTGTGTTTGATCTTTATTATTCACTAATATTGTGTCACTCTTCCATGTCATAAATCACTAACATTTCTCTCATTTTGACTGAATTGATCATCTTCATAAATCAATCCAAGATCATTCCAAACTCATCTAAATGTCTTATCACTCTCTTTCAATCAATCCTTTGGCATTGTCAAAGTTCATCGATGCCTTATTATCATTTAATTCCTCCAATAGCATTGTCAAAGTTCATCGACATTATTTCATTATCAATCATCATTTCGAGAGCATTGTCAAAGTTCATCAATGCCTCGCTGTCATTTTCACATTTCAGGAGCATTGTCCAGGTTCATCAATGTCTCCTTATCTTTATTTATCCTCTGGCGTCATCCAATTTCATTGATGCCATTATATCATTTCTAATCATTATTGTGAGAGCATTGTCAAAGTTCATCGATGCCTCGTGATTTCCTAAACTATTCTAGAATCATTGGAATCGATCCTAATCCTTATCTATATTATCAAAATCATTTCAATTGTACATTAACACCTTCAATTTGATAAATAATTCACTAATCTATCCTCTTAGGATGAATATAAGGTTTTTCCCCATTCTTTATGAATAAATCATATTTATTCATCCTTTATCCTAAGTCTTCACAATTTTTAATTAATTAATTGGCTAATTCTAATTTATGGGATTTTATAATTTCATAAATGCTAATTTTGATTTGTGAGGAATATTGATTTATTTATTGAATTAAATCCTCCTAATCCCGCCTAATTTTTCATATCCCTTGATTGTGATTCACATCCCTATTAAGGTGCTTCATGATATCTCTTCATTATCTTCAATATTTCTTCATTCCATTTCCCCCTAATCATGATTCCAATTTCCTACCTTCTTTTCCCTCCATTGTGCATTGAATTTATGCATTCTAATTCACCTAATTGCTTCTCATTTTCTATAAATTGAGATGCTTTCCTCTCTTTCAAGTTTGAACCACTATCTCCTAGTATTCTCACTTTCAATTTGTGCTTTCAAGTTCTTTGTGCATTTGTGTTATTGTCAAAGAGCAACATAATCTACCTTTATGGAGAAGAAAGGAGGACATTTGAGCATCATTTGAAGGGAGTTCTTATGTTTTCATTACATATTGTTTGTGAATTCCTATTTCAATGTCTCTAATATTAGATTAGATAGGTTAGCATATTGTTTAGGGTTTGTGGTTACCTAGATATGCTTCTCATGCCTTTTTCTGGTCTTACATTTGGTCTTCGTATCCCTTTTTCATTACCCTACCAACGTCTTTGTGCAATATATTTGAAAAGAAAATTTCAAAGAGTAAGGCACTTGTGTCCTCCGTCCATGTCATTTCATGCATCCAATTTTTCCAAAAAGTTAAAAAGTCAAAAAAAAAAAAAAATATCAAAAAATGAAAAAGAAAAAAGTTGCCCTGATGAAAACCTCGAAAAAAGACATCTTGGTAACACAAAAAAAAGAGTCAAGAGAAATAATTTTGTCCAATAGTGAAAACTTGGCAAACAGACGCTTTGGGCAAGTACCATGATGAAAACATGGCAAACAGATGTCATGTGTAATTCTATGAACTTCTTGCAGTCTATACTTGGGGGCAGATTTAATTGGTTTTATCCTCCATTATCCCGAACATGTCCTCCATTATCCTATGCCTATCATATCCATTATCCTATCCCCTTTTCCCCAACTTTGGTCTTGACACAGTTACAAATCTTCCTTGAAGCATCACATGTCATATCTGTTTTACATTGTCTTGATCCCTTTGGTCTATATTTCCTATCCTATCACAACCTTTCATCCATATTCCACATCCCTTCTCATTATCCCTGGTTGATCTTGCATATCCTATCCATAACCTATCATTTTCATGTTCATATCTTGTCATTATCCTATCCAGGTCCTAACATTGTCCTATCCAACTCCCTACCTTGGCCTTGATGTAAAATAAGGATGTTCAATGCAAAATATGTTTTCAAACAAAAAACTCTTGACATGTCCATTTCTCACATTCTATACACTACACTATCTCATTACCTTATTATTGTCTTGTCCAGTCCCCCAACTTGGTGAAAAAAATTGTTATCCCATTTCTTGGATAGTCCTTGGCACCTAACCAGATCCAATGCAACAAACCTTGGCCTTCATCCATCTCCCAGACTATTTCTCCTTTCAAAATGTCCCTCCCTTGCTAGACACAGGGGGCAATTTCAAAAAATCCTAAAAATTCAAATAAGAAGCTAAAAAATCCTAAAAATTGTAAAATGTCTTGAAAAAATTCAAAAAAAAATACATAACGTCCTAAAAAAATTCAAAAAAAAATGCATAATGTCCTGAAAAGATGCCTAACAATCAAATATGATCCTGAGAAAATTGTAAAAATCGTAAAAAGTCTTGAAAAAAGATCACCACGAAAAAATTCAAATATCTCAAAAATCCTAAAAAATTTAAAAAGATTCTTAAAAAATCTGCAATAAAGTTGTACATACTGGTCTTTCTTTTGCATAACAATCATCGTGTTTGCAGACATCAGTGGCAGAATCACCAATCCTATGCTTAATGAAATCATGTTCTCACAAGCATGATCTAAAATAGTGTGATTCAACCTTCAACCTATTTGGACTTGTTCAATCTTTCAATCTTTGCTATCAACCAAATCAATCTATCCAATTTATCAATCAATTAGCCAATCAGTCAATTTCCAACCTAAGCTATCAAACAAAGAACATTTAATGCAAGTAACAAATGATCAGAATGACGATTAGCTCACATTGTTTCAGTGAGTGTTTTATCTTTCATTTATTTTTTTGTTTTGATCATGTTCCTATGCTATGCGATGATATCATCTGACTTATGAGCATAGCCAGGATGGCTCATGATCGGTTTTTACTTTGTCTTCTTCTTGTTTGATGATCTCATGAAATTTTGGGGCATGCCTGCTATATGCTTCAGGACGGACAAGATCATCCTTTGTCTGCATCGTGTTTGTTTACGCAAAAGGATGGCTTTCTCGCTCTAGATTTTGTGCCATGACGCACTGCATCCGGTTTTGCAATATCAAAATAAGCTCTCATAACATAATTGCACTTTTGAAAGACAAAATATTTCTATCTTACTAACATTTCTTCATCTAAATTCAAATGTGTTGTTAGTTGTCAGTCGAGGGTTGAGGGTGTGATTGATTTTGTCTTATCACACGTATTGTGGGTAACAAATGGTATTCTGAATCAAAGAAATCAAAAACTTGTTAGGTCTTCGCATAATCAAACTTTGTTAATTCAAAATTCTGCAACTATGGGTGGAGGACTAAAGAGGGAGGAGCCTATGGATTTTTCGAAGTGGAAATTGAAGAAAAAGGTCTGGAAGAGACTTAAGAAGGGAGGTGTCACTCAGTACATGGAGCAGTTGCACGGAGCGGACAAGGAAATCACGAAGAAATTTGTGGAAGGATGGAGGAATGGGAAGGTTAATCTATGGGGGAAATATTTCTAGCTTACTCTGAATATCATCTCTGAAATTACTAGGCTTTCAGTTGAAGGAATGAAGTTCTACAGGGACGATAAAAGGACGGGATCTCAAGCTTTTAAAATTTTCCCGAAGAGTGAAGAAGAGGAATCCCTTCTGACTAAAGGTACGGGAGATTATGTAGATATTAAAAAGATAAAGACCCACTGGGCTGATATTCTTATAGTGATGATAGAACATTTCACTTTGGATGGTTGGTATTCTAAAATTTATAATCTGCATTTTGTTTTTGCAAATCACTTTAGGTATAAGAAGCTTGTGTCTTTCCCCTACTATTTGCTAAGCTCTTTGAATAATAGTATTCTGGAACAAAAGAAAAAGGCTTCAAACCCTGGGCTCCATTAAGGTTTTATTTTGTTAATCTCAGAGTATGTCAAAAATCAATTCCCGAATCCTATCTAAAAGGGTTAAAGGGAATCTCAGGAAGTTAAAGCTGGAAATGAAGAAGGAGAAACCTAAGAAGAGGATAAACATAAAGACTAAGAATAAGGTGAAAATTAGGGAAGAGAAGGAGGTGAGCCTTAATCTTTTGAAAACTGAAGAGGAAAAGACCCAGGAAGAGGATAATGAGGTTGAGCCTGAGATTAATGAGAATGACTCTGATAAACTTAAGGTTGACCAGATTGAAGAGACAAAGTTCTTTAACAATGCTGAGGATGAAAGAATGGTGGAGGGCAATCTTAATCAGAATGAGGAAGCAGAGAATAGGGAGATGGATGAAGAAATTGAAAAAGAGGAAAAGGAGAAAAAGGAAAAAGATGCAGAGGAGACTAAGGTGAAACCTAAGGAGAATCAAACCCTAAAGAATGATAATAGGAAAAAGTAGAAATTAAACTCTGGAGTTAAAATGGTAGGGTTTGAGGTGGATGAGAGAATCCCTATGAGCAAGGAGGACCACAGGAAAAGTTTGGAGAATTGGATTGGGGAGGAAATGAATGCTATGAAATAGCACCTTAAGGATATGCAAGATGCTATGGAACCTATCAGTTCTAAGGTGGCAGAAATGGAGAAAGAGGTGCTGATTAAGGTAAACAATAACAACACTGAGGATGAGCTAATTGCTAAGGTTAATACCCTTATTGAAGATAAGCTGAAGGAAATAAAATCCCAAATCAGTCATAATGGCAACATGATCAGTATAATTCTCAAGCACAGTAATGAAGGGCTAAATGTTTCTGTCCAAAATCTCAAAGCTCTGTATGCTTATTTGGAGATGAGCCTACTAGAAAGAACAACAATAATGATTGGTGATGCTGCTGAGAGCTCAGGCCCGAGTACTAGAACCTACAAAATCATAAAAAGGAAAGTCCCAGAGATCCCTAAAGAGATGAAAGAGCTAAAGGACTCCATTTTCTTAATGGAAAATATGCAGAAAGAGGCTAAGGAAGCCTATGCAAAAATTCTTTAAGCCAATTTATCTGCTAGAAGGGTTGTTGTTGTTTTGCTAGTAGTTGTGCTGGAAGTTGTGCTGGTAGTTGTTCTTTTTTTGATAATCTTTTGTTTTTTGGGTTCGGGTTGGTTGCTTTGATCCTGCTCTTTTGTTCCTAGCAAGCATTCCATGTTTGTAAGGGTTGTTCTTGCTTATCTTTAGCTCTCTTTTGTACAAGGTTTTGGGGTCCTTTCAAAACCTGATTTTACCTTAATCAAAAACATTTCTTCATCTAATTTCTTCTTTCTCCTAACATTTCTTGTGTCAATCCTAGCAATCATTCTTCTTTTTGAAAAATTGTCCTCATATCAATTTTTGCCTAATTTTCTGAGGGGGCATCCTACCTCAATTTTGTCGATCCATTGGGGCATTATCTTCTATTTTTCTTTGAGCCAACATCATAATCACATTATCTCAAAGAGGGAAAAAATGTACACACCTAAAAATGGTTCATTTCCTATGCCCCCTTTTTAACATGTCTTCTATATTGTGTGTTTGATCTTTATCATTCAGTAATATTGTGTCATTCTTCCATGTCATCAATTACTAACATTTCTCTCATTTTGGCCGAATTGATCATCTTCGTAAATCAATCCAAGATCATTCCAAACTCATTCGATTCCAAACTCATATCAATGTCTTATCAATCTCTTTCAATCAATCCTTTGGCATTGTCAAAGTTCATCGATGTATTATTATCATTTAATTCCTCCAATAGCATTGTCAAAGTTCATCGACGCTATTTCATCATCAATCATCATTTTGAGAGCATTGTCAAAGTTCATTGATGCCTCGCTATCATTTTCACATTTCAGGAGCATTGTCCAAGTTCATCAATGTCTCCTTATCTTCATTTATCCTCTGGTGTCATCCAAGTTCAATGATGCCATTATATCATTTCTAATCATTACCGTGAGAACATTGTCAAAGTTTATCGATGCCTTGTGATTTCCTAAACTATTCTAGAATCATCGGAATCAATCCTAATCCTTATCAATATTATCAAAATCATTTCAATTGTACATTAACACCTTCAATTTGATATATAATTCACTAATCTATCCTCTTGGGATGAATAACCTAAGGTTTGTCCCTATTCTTTATGAATAATCATATTTATTCATCCTTTATCCTAAGTCTTCACAATTAATTAATTAATTGGTGAATTCTAATTTATGGGATTTTATAATTTCATAAATGCTAATTTTGATTTGTGAGGAATATTGATTTATTTATTGAATTAAATCCTCCTAATCCCACCTAATTTGTCATATCCCTTGATTGTGATTCACATCTCTATTAAGGTGCTCCGTGATATCTCTTCAATATCTTTAATATTTCTTCATTAAATTTCCCCCTAATCATGATTCCAATTTCCTACCTTCTTTTCCCTCCATTGTGCATTGAATTTATGCATTCTAATTCACCTAATTGCTTCTCATTTTCTATAAATTGAGATGTTTTCCTCTCTTTCAAGTTTGAACCACTATCTCCTAGTATTCTCACTTTCAATTTCTGCTTTCAAGTTCTTTGTGCAATTGTGTTATTATCAAAGAGCAACATAATCTACCTTTATGGAGAAGAAAGGAGGAAATTTGAACATCATTTGAAGGGAGTTCTTATGTTTTCATTACATATTGTTTGTGAATTCCTATTTCAATGGCTCTAATGTTAGATTAGATAGGTTAGCATATTGTTTAGGGTTTGTGGTTACCTAGATATGCTTCTCATGGATTTTTATGGACTTACACAAACAAACCCTCATTAGTCTTGAAATTTTTCTTCCACTCATCTCCCTCTATGATTTTGATATGGTGGTAGCCACTCTTCAAGTCAATTTTTGAATAGTACCTTGCACCTTCCAAACAGTCCATTAAGTCTTCCATTCCTGGCATTGGGAATCTATATCTGATACTAATCTCGTTGATGGCTCTTGAGTCCATGCACAACCTCCATGTACCTTCTTTCTTAGGATCTAGGACTACTGGAACAACATAGGGACTAATACTCTTCCTAATGAAACCCTTTTCCAACAACCCTTGAATCTGTCTAGACACTTATGCATTATGTTCAGGGGTTAACTTATAGGAATCCTTATTAGGTAGTTTGGATCCAGGGATGAGGTCAATACAGTGACTGATCTCCCTCTTTGGTGGAAAAGACTTTGTACTACTATTTGCAACTATGCCCTTATACTTATTCAATAATTCATGTACCTTCCTAGGGCCAATATCTCTCCTTGGTTCTACATTATTTAGTTTCTTGTGGGAATCCACTTTAGGTTTTAAAATAATGGAAAACCATGGTGTTTTCTCCTCTTTAAGAACTTTCATGAACTCCTTTTCACCACCCAACATCACACTATTAGTCACAGTTCTATCCTTGTTATCATCTAGTAAAGGTGTCATTGTGAAACTTACACCATTCTTGACTAGGGTGTAGACATTGCTCCTTCCATCATGTTGAGAATTAGTATCATATTGCTAAGGTCTCCCTAATAGGAGATGAGAAAGCATCCATGGCTACAACTTCACATAAAAATTTATCCTTATACTCCCCAATCTGAAAATCTACCCAACATTGTTCATCAACTAAGGTCTATTGATCCTTACTTAACCAAGATACTTTATATTGATTAGGATGTGGTATTGTTTTCAACCCAAGATTTTATATCATTTATATAGAAGCTAAATTCTCAGTTGAACCAGAATCGACAATAACTTTACACACCTTGCCATTTACCTTACAAGAGGTTTTGAAAAGGGATTTCCTTTGAGGTGGCTCCTTATTGATAGGCATGTTCTAGAGTGTTATGTTGAACATGATGCATTCTCCTTGTTCAGGTACTGCAGGCCTTCAAGTTTTGGCGTGATAAGAGGACACACTTTGATTTTCATCTTCTTGTGTCAACTGCACCCTTCTATGTACTTCTTGTCTGTTTGTACCAATCTTTTCATAATGCCTAAAAGATTGATGCCCAGTATGATTACAAGTGAAGCATTTACTAGTGAAAACACTAGGTCCTCTTCCACCAAATCTTCCCCTATTGTTTGATTTCCTACCTCTGAAAGTACATATGTTACTTGACTCTCCCTCTGATTCTTGATTGCTAGATTCACCTTGGTTTCTTGGATATGAACCTATGGCATTGAATCTACCTCTACCTCTAAAATTATTTCCTCTACCTCTAATGTTTTGTTCTCCTTTCCTCTTTTGTTTTTCCTCAATCCTAAGTGCCATCTAAAAACATTTGTGCACTGATTCTGGATTAAACAAGCTCATTTCATCTTGTATTCTGAACTTCAACCCATTAAGGTACCTTTCAAGCTTCTATTTTTCACTCTCAGGGACTTTGGCCTTTAGTGTCATCTTATGAAATTCTTAATTATAATTACTTACATCAAGGTCCTTATGTCTAAGATTTCACAACTTTTTGTGGAGTGTAACTTCATAGTCTTCTAGTACAAATTGTTTCTTGATTTCTGATAATATTCTCCTCCATGATGAGATAGGTTTCTTCTCTTCTTCAACACTTTAACTTTGTAGGAAATTCCACTAACTCAAAGTTGGACCTTTCATCTTGGACTTAGCAATATTAAATTTTTTATTTTTAGGGACATCATCACATTCAAAGTGATTTTCCAAAGCTTCTATCCAATCCATGCATTCTTCTGGGTTCATCTTCCCAAGAAACATGGGTATATATGCTTTCTGGTCTTTTCTCCCAACTCTCTAAAGAGCTTCTAGAAATTATGCTTGGTCTGTAGGTACGTCTTTCCTTTCATCCTGTTGTATATCCTCTTCTTCTTCTTCATATTCTCCTTTACCACTCCTCTCTTCTTGGAGGCTCTTCAAACTTTTGATTTCTTCTTCCATCCTTTTGCTCCTGGCTACTTGTTCTCTAACAATCTTAGCCAAATCAACATTGGTTATTCTTGAGGGAACTTATTCCCCTGGGGGATCTTCTATTCTATCTCCCATATTTGTCTCTCCCAAGGTTATTATAGTGGCTCTGATACCACGTGGTGCAGAGCAACACTGCAAGAAGCCACAAAGTGAACCCAAGTGCTCAAACTGAGAAACTTTGATTCTTCACTGGTATTTCCCCTTACAAGGATACAAACAATAAAATCTTCATATTTCCTAACAACCAATCAATCTATTGGGTGAAACACTTCATTTAGGTTCTATGGGTATGAAACTACCCATTGGTTTGTGTAGAACGAACCTCAAATAACTCAAACCAATACTGTCCTAGAAATCCTTCTAGGTATATTCTCGAGGTTTCTTGGACTTAACTCTTGATTTTCAAATGGGACCTGGTGAATAAATTATAGAAATAGATACCCTTTTAGAAGTTAGGACAAACCCCAAAGTTGCAGAAATTGACTCTACTCCACCACCTCAGAATCTGTATAAGGCACACATACCTAATTGGCCAAATTAGGCTTGGTTTGCACACTAGGTGATAAGAGATGGGTGCACAAAATTACCAAAACCACCCAGGCCTATTCTAATATCCTTAAATACCTCAAAAAACCAACCTACCAAGTCCCATCATTTGATCCATTCATCTTTTCATACATTTACTTACTTGACTGGTCAAATACACGAGGATATTTGACCTAGGGCTTGATCTCAAAAATCACAAACACAACATCAGAGTTCTAAGCTTTTGGAATCTCAAATTACATGCACTAATACATTTGGTACCAAATTGCAATGGCAGTGCCGTTGCAATTTTTCTGTCACAACCTTGTCATCGTCGCAATTGCGACGACAGACCGTCGCAATTGCGACGACGACAAGGTTGTGACGAAAAAACTGCAACGACACTGCCATTGCAATTTGGTACCAAATGTATTAGTGATGCCCCTAACTTACATTTTCCAATTGGTTGTTCAAATCCACTGGATAAATTCTAATTTAGGGCTAAATTTCTTGAACATACCTAAATTCAGAGCTTTCCTAGACTACATTCACCAAAATGCTTCTAACTTAAGAAAATCAACACTAAACTAAATGAAACCAACTGCAACAAAAATTAAAATTGCAACATTAACAAAATATGCCACTTTTTTTTCTTAGTGGATCTGCACAATGTCATACACACTCAGAATGCTAAAAAAAATGTTCATATTCCTTCAAAAACTTGTCAAGCCATACATTTTGTTCATTTCTCTATCTGTGTCTCTTCCTTTCCTCTCTAAGGGAGTGGTTTTATACCTAAAAATAACATGATATTATCGATTCAAATTCCCCACTGAGAGTGGTAACCGATGAAATACCAAAGATATTATGTCGGGTTGCTCAACAACAATACAACTTTGCTCGACAACATTTTGATAGTTTTTTGGAAATGTTGCAAATGACAAACAAATTGACTCCAAACACTTAGGGGGAATCTAAACATGACATAACCTTGTACCAAGGTTCAAAAACATCAAAATTTAATCCTAAACTACTAAAACACCAAAATGACAGGATCTCTAGTTTTAATGGCTTAAGGAGACCTTAAGGTTTATAGTGTACCTTAAGACCCTTAACCTTACAAAGTATACCAAGATCTTACAATAGGATGATCCAAGGAATAAATCCTTTATTCTTAAACAAAATTTATCCTAGAACTAAAAATGTAGACAAAACTATCCTATCATAGAATAAGTGGAGTGTGCTCGACACCATATGGGGTCTACTTTAGGCGAGCTGAGAGGTCCCCAAAAAAGGGTGTTTCAATTAGCTTTGGTATTGGATCAGATTGTGGGACCTATTTTTTAAGAGAAATTCAATACCTCTCACTGAATGTACTATAGTAAAAGGTCTTTTTTGAATTACAAGGCAAGGTGTTTCTTGTGGAACTTGGTACATCGGAAGGGTTCAAAGAATACAAAGGAAGGATGGTAATAGGGTGCTTCATTATCATAATGACATTGACGTTTTGGATAGAATATAAGGAATCAAGATTCAATTATGTTCATACGATAGACTAAAAGGGAAACACTTATACAAGTATCATTTGACAGATCATGCTTTTGTAGAACTTGAATTTGTCATAGAAACAACCAACTTATCTTACAATGCTAGTAATGATGCATAGAAATTAGAAGAAAGAGATAACAATTTTTTTCAGGTTTTGTTAAAAATTTGAACAAGGTGTATTTTCAATATATTCTACTTCCATATTCCTTATGTATTCCCATATGTTACATTGTTTAAAAGTAATTTTTATCAAAACTAATATTGGTTTTATACTTTTTGGCATCAGGTGTAATTCATAGTCTGCATGGTCACTAATAGATTTGGGGGCAAATTTCGACCAATTTTTACTTGGTCGCATTATAAAAGATGCATTTTCTTTTTTTTTACAAACACATCCCGTGTTGGTCGAAACACATCCCGTGTTGGTTGAAATTTTAACCAACCAACAGGGTATTGGTCGAAATTTTGACCAACATGTATTGGTCAAAATTTCAACCAACGCGGATATAAAGTTTTAAAAATAAAACGTTTGGAGCTGGAAAGTAAAAATGATGGTTTTTCGCTAACACCGAAGGCATCTTCTGTTACACATTGTTGAAAAACTGCTCTAAATCTTTAGATTTTTAATGAGTAAAAATTTTGCAAATGATCACAGGGCTGCGACATCTATTTGAAGAATTGACAGAGGAGAAGAAGAAAGCATGGGTAAAGCATTTTTTTATAAGCTTGGGATATTTGCGGTGTTGATAGCGACGGTTTCCTGTATGATAATGTCGAGAGCTGGAAAGTGTAGGCACCAGGATACCTTTGCTTTTTACATGTATATGGGTGGATATTTCTTGAGTTACATAGCATACACAGCTTCTATCATCATAATGCATTACCCAATATCAGATACACTTATTTTTCATATCAAGCTCATCCTTCGCAGCGTAGTAGTTTTCTTAATGCTGAGTTTCATCAGAGCAGTTGATTTGCTCATGTCTCCTCAACATAAATGGATTGCAATCTTTCCCGCCCTCGCTTGTCTTCTTCTTGATTATATCATTAAAAATGTTTGAGAGGGGCCATCTTATCTTACAAGATATAAGACTAGCAACATAGAATTAGAAAATATCCATAGTAGTTTCTCCATGCATCGGCAGATGAGTAACATTTTGTTTGGAGCTTCGCAAAACTGTGAGGGGAAAGAAATGAATTCTGGGAGCTGCACCATTTGATCATGTCACATAGTGTATTCAGTATTCCATAGTT
Source organism: Thuja plicata (assembly GCA_018584345.1). NCBI lineage: Eukaryota > Viridiplantae > Streptophyta > Pinopsida > Cupressales > Cupressaceae > Thuja > Thuja plicata. The sequence goes on from MU225485.1 coordinate 2,441,009, forward strand.
GTTTTGGGTAGTTGGATTGGGTGGATTTCATCCTTGATAGATATAAAAAAAGGGTGCAGGAGAGGTAAGCCCAAAGCAGGGTTCTCGTGCCTGGTTTTTTCTAATCCCTAGTTTCTTCTCTCCAGAATGACCTTCCAATCGGCATTAGAAATGACCTACAAATGGTGGACTCTGGATCCATTTACATTCCTAGAAATATTTTTTGAAGCTAATTTATTGAAGATATTAAATTTTCATGATAGTTTTTTTGTTTTTGTGAGAAATTTTTCTGTTATAGTTGACGTAAGCTAGTTTATTGAATAGCTCTATTGTATGTGTTTCATAGA
>MU225485.1:2482204-2495975 GCA_018584345.1 Thuja plicata
TCTTTTGTCACATAAAATGGATAAGATGAACTCACTTCTTCTACTAGGAGGAGCATTTTCAAAACCATAAGTGTCTTCTACAAACTTTCAAAAAACCTGATAGTGAAGATCAAATTCAATATGATAAGGACAACAACAAGTTTCAAACACTTTGTTTGTCCTGATATGATATGGCTTCAATTTTCCAAACATTGTTTTCCCAATCTTTATATTAGGATTTGAACTACAAAATTACACATACATTTCATGTTTTGTTTTGTCCAACCAATGTTTCATATGATATTCATTTTGATTAGCTGAAATTCTATGTCTAATAACATCTCTACTATTTGATGAAGGATGTCTATTATCATTCCAAAATAATGTGACCAAATTATTGATTCCTCCATCAATCCTATCAGAATGAGGAGCTCTACACATGATTGTCGAACTGTCTTCCAAGGTGCTATCATTCAAAAGCATTCTCTTATTAACTTATCATGATATTGTATTCCTACTAAAACCAATCTGAGATGAAACTGAAGATATTGTATTTTTTGAAGCATAGTGTTACCTACAATGGATGTCAACATAACTTTTCTTGTAATGGTCTTATCTTTACTTTGAGATCGCTTCCCTACCCGGTTCAAACCTTTCCTAAGATTTTCAATCATATCAGTTTGCATGTCAACAACTTTTCTCTTTTTTGATGTTGCATCCATACCCAATAATTTTAATGCCCCTTCCAAATTTTTGTTTATAAGTACAACTAAAATAAATTGATCTTGTTCAAGTGTTTCTAAATTATCAAATTTAGCCAATATTTCTTTTGCTATCATATTCATTGACCTCTTATTAGCAATACTTAAGGGTTGAACATTAGCAAGTGATCTCAAATTTTCCACATCCATTGTAAGTAAATGATCTAAGTTTCTATAATTAATATTTCTCTTTACAGTTTGAGATAAATGTATATGTTCATCCATACCAGTAGGATCACTTGATCCTGAACCTTCTCCAACATCAATTATCCGAGCTTCCGTAGGGAGTGATCCCGACCCTTCTTCAATGTGAAATTCTTCGACTTGACTTGACCCTCCTACTTCATCTTGTCCTTCACCTTCTTTAGTTTTATGATAATATGCCAATGCATTTTCACGATTTCTTTGTAAAACACCAGGTGATCTTTTTCTAGCAGATTTACGTTGTCTTCCCTTCTTGTTCCCCATTTCTTATCTTTAAAAATGTCTTCCAAAAGTATTTTTTCTTCAAAAAAATACTTTAATATAATATTTCTCCTCTTCAAAATTATGCCTTCGAAAACAATAGAAATAATAATCTTTATTCCAAAAATGCATTTGTAAAAATTGAAAAATAATAGAAAAAGTGAATTACTTGCTACAATTCGGTTAAAAACTAAAAACAAAAAACTTTAGATATATACCATTCTAAATTTTTCAAAAAAAACTTTCAATATGGCCGACCTACTTCGCACGAAGTAGCCAAGATAAAATTCTAGCGAGATGGTTTTCACCGGATTTTTCACTCAAGTGGCTTTGCACAAAGGGTCTTCACACGAAGCCCCTTCGACCCCTTCGTGCGAAGGGGGTCTTTGCTCGAAGACCCCCAAAATGAAAATTTCTTGTCTAAAAAAAACAAGTCCTAAAAATTGGTCTTTCAAGGCCTGGGACAAGGACCAAATCAAATTTTTTTCTCAAATACATGATTCCAAATGATGTGATTCGGAACAAGCTTTCTAATGAATATAATTTTAATACATATTGAGTCTATTATCACTTTCAAATATTACTTTAACTAAACATAGGTTGTTTGACGATTCAAAAACCTGTCTCTTCAAGGCTTTGGGAAAAATAGTAAATCACAAAAAAAAAATTATGAAAAATATGTAGGAAAAGTGTATTTGTGTTACCTTTCTATATAAAAAAAAATTGAATTTCGATATATACATTTCAAGTTGTAATGATCAAAGTGACCTTATGTCTAAATTACAGTTACTGTCACTTTAAAACATAATAAACTATGAAATATTGACCCAACATGAATGAAAACAATTACATCCTCTAGATATTGAAGTTACAAATATAATTTTGAAATAATTAAATCGTTATCATATTTTAGAAAAAAGTTATGCTGATCCATGTGAAAGTCACTTATTAAAATCACAATTTTTTCACACAAACCACTTTTCGAAGGAGAAGGAAAAATGAATTTTAATGAAATTTTTATTTTTTTATAAAATATATATTTAGAAACTAGAAAGAAAATTCTAAAAGACCCTAGTTTATATCATCTTCAAATTCCTTATAGTTTTGCGGCAATAGGTGTTCGAAAATGAATTTTTTTCTCAAAATGTTGATCTCTGTGTCAAAGTTGGCCAAAATGTGGGACACACTATTGTGGGATCACCCAACGATATCTTAATCATCACATACTTCACTCTACAAAATATCTTCATATATATATATATATATATTTATTTATTTATTTATATATTTATCTTTGCCAAGTCAGCTCTTTTAGCTAAATATTACATAGTCGGCTCTCAATACAAATTACATTTGATAAAGAAAATATCAAATAAATAGTTGGTGCTCTTACATAATCAAAATATAAATTATCAACAAACATAATCAATCTTAACTTGCCAGGAGCCCAAATCATCACTTCAGTTCAACAGCTCTATATCAATGTTCTGTTATTGTCGCATGTCTTTATTTCACTGTAACTCTTTGTAAACTTCACCAAAATGAAATCGATCTTATATAAAGGTCATACATACTCCATAGTATCTCCCTCTAATCTTGCACATCATAACTCGTCGATCTTGATCTTTGGCTCCCAAAATACCTCTGTATTTCTACTTTGTACTTAGTCAATTTCATAATAGAATCACCAAAACTTAACTCCAGATCAATCAATCAATATGTCAAATGTGTTTCCATAAATGAAAAGAAAAAATTGAATCATAACACACAAAACTAATCACTTGCCAATAGTTTTTCAAGGCTAACCCTTGTACAGGTTGAGTTGAAGACAAAACCTAGGGTTGTTTTGAAAGTTTTGATCGTATCTCACAAATGGCTTGGATTTTTGGTCTGCATTTTTTACTGCAGATTGGGGATGATTCAAATGTGTCTCAGTCTGAAAATCAGATTTTTTTGATCATTTCTCCATGAGTTATAAAAAAATTTATGATTTTTCATGAAAATTTGTTTCTGGTCGCAAATCAGCAATTTTTTTTAGAAAAATTTACATTTTTGGAAAGCTCTAGAAATTCAAGCTTTAAATTCAAATTTATTGTGTAAATATGATCAATTTAAAATATAATAGCTTAAAAATCCAATCTTTGAAAACTAATCTATTTTTGTAAATTGAGTCCCTAGGGCACAAATCAGGGAATATTGCTAAAAAATTTACATTTTTGGAAAGATCTCAATTTTTTAGCAAGGGTATCTTATTTTCATTTTTAATTTTGGAGCCTAAATTATAGCAAAAAAATCAGACCTTGTTGACTAGGTCAAAAGCAAAAAAATAAAAATTGTTATGAGCTTGCACCTTATTTTCAACTTCATTTCATTGCATCTTGCATTTTAGGGTTGCTAATTGGATTTTATTGCAGTGTTTTGATCTTTTATTTGCTTCCTAACAAGTGGTTTTGTAGGGTTATTTCTTTCATTTGCATATTTTTTGTGCCCTAACTTGTGGATTTGTAGGATTAGTAGGATTTGTTTGCTGAAGGAATTGCATTGCTAAGACTAATAAATTTTGGAAATTACGTTGGAGGTATGTAACTAGATCTTCTGTGTTTGTGCTATCATAAAAAAAATTTCATTGGCACATAGCTTCATTAGTTGTCTTTTGGTAAATGAACATGTGCTTGATGTGTTTGGGAGACACTATGGAATAGGAGAGTAGGCTCTTTTCCTTATGGAAAATCAGAAATCTTGACCTTCATTAGCTATCCATTTATTTCTTGCATTTACCTTTAGAGGGCTGCTAAGAGAGAAATATTTTGGGAATGACCCAAGTGGGGAATAGGCGGACCTGGCTACTCTATCCCATTATAATCAAAAGCTTCCTTCAATACAAAGAGAGGGGAGACTTGCCTATTTTCTAGTCCTAATGCCTCTTCATATGTAGGGCCTAGTTGCCTCAATCTTGCTAAGCAAGACTACACTTGATTGGGTGCTTGTAGGGCCATCTTGGTCTCAGTATTGTTTACAAGACTACAAGGGGAGTACATTCAACTTGTATAGGGTTGAGAGGTCTCAATATTTCTTGTGAGACTATGCATTTTGAGTTCTTGTATGGCTATAGGCCTCAAATTCACTTGCAAAACTACAAGGGGTATTCATGAACGGATTTTCTTACTAGACACTTTTAGATAGAAGTGATGGGATGATAAGGTTCCACTTCTACAGGGTCAGCCTAACTCTACTCTAAGGTCTCTCTCCTAGACCTCCTATGGTACTTTCAAACCCTAATATGAAGTAAGTCACTAAGAACTTCACCTCCTTCCAGAAACCCAGATCCCATCAACAAGTTACTTCTTCCACACTCGATGAACCTACAAGGGTAGATTCATCCTGACTAAACCAGCTCGTTCAACCAATGCACTCATAACCTCCTCCTCACTTTCCTCCCTAGCTGCAATATTACCAAGATTGCCTAGGGTAAGAACTCTAAGATCATGACTATCACTTCTCCTACAAGAAACAGAGAAAAGAAAACTATATACAGGGTCTCCTCTCAAATTCCATCCAGGCACATGGTTCTCACCATGGATTCAAGAACCTTGAGGATCCATTCTGGATTTAAAACCCAGAATGGGCCAAAAACTTAAAACTCTCAAAATGAAAACAAATCTTACACTACTTGCACATAGAATAAACCACAATGATTAAACACACAACCTGCAAATTTTCTTTAACTCAAAAATAAGAAAACCATACAAAATATTGAACTTCTTCTCCAACTCTCTCTTCAGCTCTCTATCGACTCTCTATCTTGAAATTCTTCAAATGAATTATTGTGAGATATTTTATATTATTTCCATCATTGGAACAGTCTTAACTGCCTACTCAGTTTGAAAGAATATTTTAAGGAAACATTATAAATGACCATATTGTCCACTAAAGACAAGATTTGCTTTTCCTGGGTCATTCTAACTGAATTCACCAAGCAACAGTAGTACATAGTGAGCACCACCACTAAGTACCACTTGTACCGAGCAACATCCTTACTGAGCATCAACATTATCGAGCACCGGTATTACTGAGCATCAGTATTGCCAAGCATCATTCTTACCGAGCACCAGTACCAAGCATCAGTATCAAGCATCAACCACACATGTCAAGTACTTCAATACATACCGAGCAACTTATTTAAGGTTCCTAATTCCTTGGTTGGATTTCCAGAGGCTTAAAAACTACCTCAGAAACACACAACTAAAATAGAAACATGCAACTAAGCAATTAGAGTGTTCATTAACCAATCTGACCCATTTTACACTTGGTCATTACAAGAGTGAATGAATAAACACTTTACAAATCAAACTAAACAAATCCAAAATGTTCTTAAGGGCCTTTAAACCTACGTTCTCTAGGTGTTCATGCACCATACTCCCCCAATTTAGTGAAATTAACTTCTAGGTGGTTGCATCAAGTCAGGGTCAATGCCTAACTTCTTTAACTCAATCTCTTGCACCCATGAAGCTTTAGAATCATCTTTTCCTTTCCATTTGACCAGATGTTCCATGTAGGTTTTTGATCTAGTCTACTTAGCAATTCTCAAATTTGGAATTATTTCTTCCTTCAGCTTTGGAGTAACTGAAAGTTTTAGTTTAAGATCCTTTATGTCTATTGTTAGATCAGGACCTCCTTCTAGAATTGGTCCCTTATAGGATACAAGATTTGTCACATTAAAGACTGGAGATAACCCTATATCAGTAGTAAGATCAACTTTGTAAGCATTAGAGCCATACTTTTCCAAAATTGTACAAGGGTGTATCTTCCTCATTTGAAACTTACTTGGGACACCCTTTTGCAGTATTGCTTTTTTTAGGTGCACCATGACCAAATCTCCAACTTGGAACTGAACATCTCTTTTATTTTCATCTACCTTATGCTTGGTGTGAGTTGTATTCTTTACTAATGTATTCTTCACAGTATCATGGACTTCTTTCATGGATTGAGAAAAATCTTTAGCATACCCTCTCTTCTCTACATTGCTTCCAAGATCCCTGAGTTCACATATACCCCTGGGATGAATCCCATACACTAATTCAAAAGGGATCTTTCTAGTGGATCTATTGACTGTATCATTATAGGCAAATTCTTCTTGAGCAAGTAATTGATCTCATTCTTTTCCATATTCTTTGGTGAGGCATCTCAAAAGATTTCCTAAGATTTGGTCACCACTTCAATCTGAGCATCGGCCTATGGATGATATTTTGAGCTAAAGGAAAGATTTGTACCAAGCTTTTGCCATAAGGTTTTCCAAAATTGACTCATAAGCTTAGAGTCCATGTCTGATACAATACTCAAAGGTAATCCATGTATCCTTACTACTTATCTAAAGAAAATATGTGCTATATAGTATGCATCATGAGTAGTTTTGCATGGCACCTTGTAGGGATCTTTCTTATTAGGTTCATTTGAGAGCCACCATCATTATCTACATGATTCTTACACGCTATGGATAGGAAGCTATAAGCCGCTTCTTGAGACTTCCTCTTCATGGATTCTCTCAAGTGTAATGGTTTATAGAAGTGTCACATTTTGATCAGATATTTTTGGTGCCCACCATGGGGCTCATGCCCTGATTTTCTTTCATTTTATTCACATTTTCAGATTGTCTAATCTTTACATTTTTTTTTATTGAATTTTTTCAAGGCTAACGCTCTTGTAAGTTGAGTTGAAGACAAAACCTAGGGTTATTTTGAAATATTTGATCATATCTCACAAACGGCTTGGATTTTTGGTCTGTAATTTTTACTGTAGGTTGGGGATGGTTCAAGTATGTCTCATTCCAAAAATTATATTTTTCTAATCATTTCTCCACGAGTTGTAATTTTTTTTATGATTTTTCATGAAAATTTGTTTCAGGTCGAAAATCAGTGAATTTTAAAAAAAAAAAACATTTTTGGAAACCTCTAGAAATTCAATCTTTAAATTCAAATGGATTGTGTAAATATGATCGATTTAAAATGTAATAGCTTAAAAATACAATCTTTGAAAATTGGTCTATTTTGGTAAATTGAGTCCCTAGGGCACAGATCAAGGAATATTGCTAAAAATTTTACATTTTTGGAAAGATATCATATTTTTGGTAAGGGTATCTTCTTTTCATTTTTAATTTTGGAGCCTAAATTATAGCAAACAAATCAGATCTTGTTGACAAGGTCAAAAGCAAAAAAATAAAAATTGTGATTAGCTTGCACCTTATTTTCAGCTTCATTTCATTTCATCTTGCATTTTAGGGTTGCTGATTGGATTTTATTGCAATTTTTTGATCTTTTATTTGCTTCCTAACAAGTGGTTTTGCGGAGTTATTTCTTTAGTTTGCATATCTTTTGTGCCCTAACTTGTGGATTTGTAGGATTAGTAGGATTTGTTTGCTGAAGGAATTGCATTGCTAAGACTAATAAATTTTGGAAATTACGTTGGAGGTATGTAACTAGATCTTTTGTGTATGTGCTGTCATAAATAATTTTTCACAAGCACATAGCATAATTAGTTGTCTTTTGGTAAATGAACATGTGCTTGATGTGTTTGGGAGACACTATGGAGTAGGAGAGTATGCTCTTTTCCTTATGGAAAATCAGAAATCCTGACCTTCATTAGCTATCCATTTCTTTCTTGCATTTACCTTTAGAGGGCCTTCCAAGAGAGAAATATTTTGGGAATGACCCAAGTGGGGAACAGGCAGACCTGCCTACTCCATCCCACTATAGTCAAAAGCTTCCTTCAATACAAAGAGGGGGAGACTTGGCTATTTTCTATTCCTAATGCATCTTCATATGTAGGGCCTAGTTGCCTCAATCTTGCTAAGAAAGACTACACTTGATTGGGCACTTGTAGGGCCATCTTGGTCTCAATCTTGTTTACAAGACTACAAGGGGAGTACATTCAACTTGTCTAGGGCTGAGAGGTCTCAATCTTTCTTGCAAGACTATGCATTTTGAGTGCTTGTAGGGCTATAGGCCTCAATTTCACTTGCGAAAATACAAGGGGTATTCATGAACGGATATCCTTACAAGACACTTTTAAATAGAAGCTACCCAACTCACCTCCAAAAGTATCATAATCTTTGTGCAAGAATTGATCCAAGTGGTTTCTCGGATCACCCCAAGATTTTTACACTCACAATTTGTATTTCCAAGGGCATAGTCCTTGAAAAAACCAACATCACTTTGTGTGAGGTGAAGGAATATCTAGTGTGGGCAAAGATTTTGATACTAAGCCAAATTTTCCTTAGGTATCTCGTGTTTGATGTGTCTTCGATCATGTTAAGACCCCTGGAAATCATTTGAACATACACATGATGATACTATTCATAAGGTTTTTTTAAAACCTCACTATTAATGTTTGTAGCTTCATTCGTATGATCATTAGAATACATATAATATATGTTGATTAAAAATAATATATTATATATATTATATTATTATTAATCATATGAAATTTAATATTCAATATTAATCTATTATATTATTCTAAATTAATAATTAATTGATGCAACATTATAAGATTGATTAAATTATCATTAATGGGAAGACGCGTGTCCTTTCAAAGAAATCTCTCTCTCTCTCTCTCTATATATATATATATATATATTTATTTATTTATTTATTTATTTATTTATTTATTTATATTTATATATCTATATATTGTCATTATATTAATCTCAATAATAATTAATATAATGTTGGAGATTTGCTTCTATCCAAATAGTTGATTGTATGTTTGTCATTGATGACAACATATAATATACAGCAGTGTCCTGTGAGCAATTATCAGTACAAATATTCTGGAGCCTTGCGCGTTTACACCTATGTTGTAGACATGTTGTGGATGTAATTTTCATACACATAGATTCAGATATGCAGTTACAGTTGAGTTATGTTAATTTGTTTTGGAAGTTACATTTTCTGGAGATTATCTATTAAGAGCTGACGTATTTACATTATTTCTTGAGTTGCGCCTATCTTTGGGATATGTGTGTTTATATTCATGTTTAGCTATGAGTTAATGATGACTATCCAAAGGTGATAAATGTGTTCTAATAGAAGCGTGATGTTTGAGTTAATTTGATAGAGTCGACTATGTGAAGTGACGCGTCTATTCATTTTGAGTTGCGCGGTCTTAAATTTGATTATGTGCTTAGTTAAGCCGACAAGTAAGTTACTGAAGTGTTTCCTACAACTGTCATGGCCTTATCCTTATGGAAGATACTTATAGAAGTTCAATTGTGATTGCAAAGTGTGAATAAAGCAAGAAACAATAAGACAGAGCAGAGAAAAAAGTTAGACAGTAAGTCTACATCATTCATCAATTAAAGATCTATGTGAAGAATCAAAAGAATATTACAATTCACTGGAATTGATCAAGACAACGGGTCTACACAAATAGTTAATTTTTAGATATAGTGTATATCTACCTTTCAGGAGGTTGCAACCTTCACCATTTGAGCAGTGAGCTCTTGGACAGTGAGTCCTCACCCCTAACAGGGTCCGACATTTGACCATGTCTCTGTACTTATTACATTGTAAGGATCAACTCCTAATAGGGTTGCACGATCTTCTAACAAGGATCATTATAAACTAGTACAGTTATTTGTGGGTGCTAATTCCCATCGGGATTTTTACCTAATTTGGTTTTCCCCATTACCAAAATTGTGTTGTTCACTTCTATGTTATCTTGTTGAGTTTATGTTCAAAGTAATTATGTACTTAATTGAAAAAGAATTGAATCTTGTAGATAACTGATTCACCCCCCCCCTCTCAGTTATCTCTTGGGACTATTCCTAACAATTAGTATCGGAGCTAATTAGTATCAGAGCTAAGTGCCTTGGAGAGAAATCCTAACAGCTTAAGGTAGATTAGATGGCATACTTCAGAAAAGAGAGTCCTAATTTTGATGGAGAGAATTATCTTGATTGGAAGAACAAAATGATAACACATCTACAGTACATCGGTTTTGAAATTTTTGAAATAGCCACACAAGAAGTTATTGTTCCCTCTCTGAGAGACCTTGCAAAATATGATGCTACCAGTAAAAAAAACAAGCTATTCACCACCAATGTAATTTCCAAGGAAGCCCTTATAAGTGCATTATCTGACAGTGAATTCTCTGAGATCAAGAAGTAGACAGAGCCTACACCATATGGAAGTATTTAGAAGATATGTTTGAAGGAGATATTCAAGAAAAGAATGCATGGAGAAAGACATGGAAAAAGAGGTATAACAACTTAGAGATGCTACCTGAAGAGAACATCAGAGCTTACAATCAGAGGATTAATGAAGCAGTTTCAGGAATAAAAAACAATGGTGGATAAATTCAGAGGAAGACATAATGGACAAACTGATGACTACATTGACAACAAACTATGAGAGAAAGATCAATATCTTAGATGAGACTATGAAATTTTCAAAAGACTTCAAGAGAGAGACTTTGATCAGAAAATCTCTACATTTGAGATATCAAGATTGAAGACAGAACCTAAAAGTGAAACAACTTTCAAAGCCTCAGTCCATGGTAAGAAATTCTTGAGCAGCTCTAGTAATGATGAGAAAGAAGAAGTGGATACAGAACTAGAAGAAATCATTACTATGATTTCCAAGAAAGAAAGGAAAGGTAAAGGAAAATATGAAGGACAGCTACCATTCAAATTTTTGTCATGCAACAAAGTTGGCCATTTTGCATCCAAGTGTCCTACAAGAGTCAAGAAGTTCAAATAATATTACAAACCCAAATATACTAAGGAATGCTATCATGTTGAAGATGGTTTAACTAATGATGACTCAGGAGAAGATGAAATTGGATTTGTTTCCATTAAAGAAATTGATAAAATGATTGAAGAAATGGACATTGAAGATGAAACGAAAGCACAAGAGTTAGCATTAGTTTCCAAAGCAGACATCAGAACTAACTAGATCATTGACAGCGGATGCTCGCGTCACATGACAGGAGAAAAAGATAGATTTCTACAACTAGACAAGCACAAGGGTGGTATGGTTATATTTCGAGACAACACTCCAAAACTTATCATAGGAAGAGGTTATATTACCTTATATGGAAAGAACAAGACAGATGATGTTCTTTATGTTGATGGTTTACAGCATAACCTACTAAGTGTTGAACAATTGCTTGACAAAGGATATCAGCTGGAATTCAAAGACAACAAGTGCATCATTAACAACAAACTGGGAGATATGATTGCATCAGGATCTAAGACTAAAGGTAATGTCTTTCACCTCAATTCAGAAGTAAGTTGTTTTCTTGCAAAAGTAGATGACAGTTGGCTATGGCACAAAAGACTTTGTCACATCAATTTTGACAACATAGTAAAGGTAGTAAGAGACCTTTCTAATATTGCAAGACCATTTGATACTATGTGCAGGGAATGTGTGATGGGAAACCAGGTAAGGATCTCTTTCAGAAGCAAGTAGAACTCAGTAGAATGTGTGATTTTTCAAGGATGATGCGGGTTGCATTCTTAAAGGATAAGTCTGAAGCCTTTGAGAATTTCAAAATATTCAAAGCTAAAGTTGAAAATGAGTCTAGATTAAAACTAAAATGTCTGAGATCAAATAGAGGAGGAGAATTCACCTCTGACCAATTTTATGATTATTGCAAAGAACATGGGATCAAAAGGCAGTTGAGTACTCCTAGAACCCCTCAACAGAATGAGATTATAGAAAGAAGAAATAGGATCATACTTGACACAGCGCACACTATCATGATAGAAGGAAAAGTTGCACACACCTATTGGAAAGATGCATCCAATGATTCAGATTGGCAGAAGGCTATGAAAGAAGAATTAGATCAGATAATCAAAAATGATACATGGGAACTGGTCCCTAGACCTTGTGACAAAAATGTAATTGGTACAAAGTGGATATTCAGAAATAAGATGAATGAAGAATGTACAGTGGTAAGAAACAAAGAAAGATAGGTATGTAAAGGATATGCGCAGAGAGAAGGAATAGACTACACTGATACATTTGCCCCTGTGAGTAGACTAGAAGCTATCAAGTTGTTTTTGGCCTATACAACATTCAAGAACTTCAAAGTATAACAAATGGATGTCAAGTCAGCCTTTCTGAATGGTGACTTGAAGGAAGAAGTTTACATATATCACCCTGAAGGATTTAGTTTATCAGATAAACCAGACATGGTATGCAGACTAAAGAAAGCCCTTTATGGACTTAAACAGGCCCCAAGAGCTTGGTATGAGAGACTTTATGGTTACTTAACCAAGATTGGATTCAAAAAGGGAGCAGCAGATTGCAACTTATTCATGAGAGAGACACCTGATGGAATACTACTTGTTTCTATCTTTGTTGATGACATTATCTTTGGAGGTAATAAAAAACTTAGTGCAGAATTTGCCAAAGAGATACAAAGTGAGTTTGAAATGAGCATGATTGGACCTATCAAATATTTTTTGGGATTGAATGTAAAACAAACAGACAAAGGTACATTCATAAATCAGTCTAAGTATGTGAAGGAGATATTGAAGACTTTAAAAATGGAAGATTGCAAACTAGTAAGCACCCCCATGATAACAGGATGAAAGCTTTCTAAAGATGATGATTCTACAGTAGTTGACAAGACACTATATAAGTCTATGATTGGAAAATTCATATATCTTACTCAATCTAGACCAGATATTTCTAATGCAGTTGGCATTGTTGGAAGATTTGCAGCTGAACCTAAACAAAATCATCTAATGGCAATAAAAAGGATATTCAGATACTTAAAGGGGACTATAGACTATGGTTTATGGTATCCTAACTCAGATAATATACAACTTCCTGTGTATACAGATGTAGATTGGGCAGGTTGTGTTGATGAAAGGAAGAGTACTTTAGGAGGAGCAGTATTTCTTGGAGACAAGTTGGTTAGTTGGAAAAGAAAGAATCAGAATTGTATCTCTCATTCGACAGCAGAAGCTGAGTATGTTGCAGTAGCATTAAATTGTTCAACAATGTTTTGGATCAAACAGATGATTATAGAATTTGGTATTCAGATTGATTATCCTATTGTTATTCATTGTGATAATACTAGCACTATCAATATGTCAAAGAACCCTGTGATGCATGCAAAGACAAAACACATTGAGATCAAATATCATTTTCTAAGAGAAACAAGGTAAACCGACAGATAGTTATTTGTTTCAAATATTTCAATGGCATGCATCTTGTTGGGACTTAATAATTTGAGAAGTATTGATTAGTGGATTAAATTGGATAAATTGTTGAGGCCACTGATTCACCCCCCCCTCCTCTCAGTTATTACTAATAATTGGTATCAGAGCTGAGTCTCTCTCTTGAAAAGCTTAGAGACTTGAGAGAAAAGATTAGAGCAATGGATAAATTCAGACTGGACATGACTATTGAGAATGAGCAATTACAGATGAAAATAAACTTTGAGCAGTATAAGGAGGCGAAGATAAAGCTAAGAAAACTTCTTGATGAAAGACAGATTATGGCAACCAGGTTGAATGAGAAAGACTACAAAGAAATGGAAATACAAGAGTATTTTGA
>MU225485.1:2499959-2512565 GCA_018584345.1 Thuja plicata
TGATCAAGCACTGAATAGTCCCATCCACATTACCTTGGAGGATGAAGAAGTTGCCAAAGAAGATCTAACAATTAAGGGTAACTTAGATGTGGATATTAACGATGAATCATGGTTAGACAACATTGTCAACACCATTACAGGTAAAGACCCTATAGCAGATATCCAAAAAGATGAAGACATCAATGCTACTGCAGAGGGTAAGACCGATGAACAGGACAAGGCTATTGACACTGCAACTATCAATACACCAACTAATATGAATATATTGATAGATGTTATCGATATACAGTCCAGCCAGGACAAATCATCTAAGAAAGATGATGATATACCCAAATATTATGGGTGCAGATGAAAATAAAGGGGCATCAAACACTCCAAGGGATACCGATACAGAAATGAAGGATGCCACTGATGAAAAGAAAGAGCAAGAGGCAGAGAAAATGATAGAGGACACATCCAAGTAGATTGAAGAGCAAGGAAAGAATGAGGAAGTAAAGAAAAATGAGGATATGAAATAAAAGGAAGATTCATCTATTGACACACCCAAGGATCATGAGGAGACATCTTCACAAAACCGGTCGGTGATCATAGAACAAGTACAAAAGGATGCCTCAACATTTTTACACTCACCAATAAAGTCTACACAATCACAGGCTTTGCAGATGGTATTACATCAACCTGCCACCACCAACCAGCCAAAGAAGAAGAAGAAGAAGAAAATAGTAAAGAAAGACATAATGGTGGTCACACTTGATGAAGTCATTGAAGTACCAAATTGGGACATCACCACTTTGGACAGTGACAAACTTCAAGAGTTTGGAGTACTTTGTCAATGAAAAGCCATACAAAAGAAGATGATCAAAGAACATAGAGAAAACATGGCACTTGAGAAAGCCAAAGAAATACTCCAGCAACTGGTTCCTGAAGTGAAAATTGATGAAAATGCTTCAGTTAAGGAACAAATTATTGTTCTTACCGACGCTATCACAGAAAAAGGGATAGAAGCTGACCAAGCAATGGAAGAAAAAGCAGAGAAGAAATATCAATTTAAGCTAATTGATAAAATAAGCCAAGAAGTGGCATTGAACAAGGTTAAAATCTCAGAATTTATTGATGAACTAGAACCAATGATTGCAGAAGCAATAACCTTAGTTCAGAAAATGTGCACACTTGACAAATTTGAAAAAGAGAACAGTGAAAAACATGCAGAAATTAATTCTAATGTCACTAAGAGTGCACAAAGCCTAACCTCAAATGTCGAGAGCATAAAGGCACATCATGACATAGTGATTGAGGAAAATAGGCTGAGACAAGAAATATGGGATGCTGAGACACAATTCAGAGGAGAGATTATAGAATTACAAGCACACATTTTAACAAATCTCACAATACTTCAACAGCATATCTCAAAGACTAGAAATCTGATAGCAACCCCGGAGATGTCTATCGTAGACAACATCTATGATATTCATGTAAGAATTTCACTTGAGCACATGGCTCTAGAAATGCTGAAAGAAAAATGGGAGGAAATGATGGAGGAAGTCAAATCCTCACATTCCCACCTTTTTGAGAAGTTGTAAGTACCTTTTTCCTTAGAATCAAAAAAGGAGGAAAGGCAATGTATATATCTATGTACAATACATATATCAAAAAAAAAAAAAGATATATATATACTTACACTTACCGGCATATACATAGGGGGAGTCATTCAAATGACTAATGCAGCAGTATACACAGGTGCACATACTAATATACTCAGTATGTTGCACATATCATGTTTTTGATACTAATGTCAAAGGGGGAGATTGATGACATTATTTTTCCATTAGTATACTCAGAGGAAAAACATAGTCAGAAAGCATTATCGGCAGAAAACAGGCATCACCGGAAAACCATAAGTAGTACCGATGAAATGCAAGCATACCCGACAGCACAAAGAATTTTTGAGAAAAATGCTAAGTATAAATGTGATAAGCTTCACCGGCGAACACAAGTATTACAGGAGAACACAAGAATTACAAACAACACAGTTTCCAGAATCAACCCGACAGGAACAGAAAAGCATACCTGATGACATGTTCAAGAAGGAACACTGACGATCAAGAAAACTGACCATCAGAACTGACAGACAGATCAAGAACCCGCAATTTGTGGATCTGAGTTTTACACGTCGATTAAAGCAATGTAAATCTATTTATAGAGTTTTATTTTTTTTTTAAATCATATTAGATGGTCATGTATGCTTTATGTAAATGCTTTAAAGCATCCTAATAGTTCAAAATCATATCTAACTACAGATCAAGATCAAGTTGTATATCTTGAATCTAGAGTTAACGTGTAAATGCATGAATCAACAATTGAGCCTAGATTAGTATAACTAGATGTTCATACTCATTTGTAAGTACATGAATTCCTAATAATTTATAGCCATGAAGAGAATCTAAGGAGCAGAAGGCAAAATTCATGCAAAGAGCAGAAACAGAATACATCAGTTAACAAGAACACACAGAGGCTACCGACGAGCAGATAAAGGTAATACTCAATCATGGAAGGATGAATACAAGTACTTTTGGAGCTTCATAGGATATGTTTTATCAGCAATTGAAGATTGCATTTATCATCATATCAAAGACTTATGTAGTTGCATTCTAACAAGTGCATCACATCTAAAATCCTTTTGTAGAAGGTGGACTTAACCGTCCTTTGTAAATCTCTTAATAGAGTGCACACTTAACAGTGTTGCTAAAGCTTCAAACAAAGTAGATCTTAATAGGTCTCTACTGTAATACTCCTAATAGGGTAGGTCATCAGAAGTGACCAAATTTTAAGCCTTAACCGACTCTTCTTATCTACAGATAGTGAAGTTTGTGGGTAACAATCCCCACCGCAGTTTTTACTTCCTTAACAGGAGTTTTTTGCAATACCATATCTTGTGTTATGTGTTATCAAATTTCATGTATGTTTCTTTTACTGTTACACATTAAATGGAATATATGATTTCATATACATAAAGAAAGATGAACATATAGATAAGTTATTTTACAAACTAATGACTAAGGGTTAATGGGAAAACCAAGAAAAGTTTTAATGGTACTGATTCACCCCTCCCCTCTCAGTACAAATTATCTCAATATAATTCCAACAAAAGTTGTAGACAAAGAAGTAAAGTTGGATTATGTGATCACTAAAGAACAGCTAGCAGAAATTTTTACAAAGCCTTTATTAAAAGATACTTTTGAGTATCTCAGGGAGAAGCTGTGAGTAATTCCCTTTCTTGAGTCTGATTAGAATTTGCAGCAAAATCATCAGTCCTTGGTGACTGATGAGTGGTTGACTACTCTACTTCTGGAGTAGTACCTATGCTTAATTTTTTTTGGCACCCTTTGCCATTGATGTCAAAGGGGGAGTATATAGTTAGGGGGAGGATATACTTTGGGGGAGTATATAGTAACAAAAAATATAGTAATAAGAGATGCAACAGTTAAGGGGAGCTTTTGATGAGGATATTGAGAAGATTGTAAAAATAAGAAGGATACTTTGGGTTGATGGTGTTTTTCATATCATATGTTTCCATCAATGTCAAAGGGGGAGATTGTTGGAGATTTACTTCTGTGCAAATAAATGATTGTATGTTTTTCATTGATGACAACATATAATATACAATAGTGTCTTGTGAGAAATTATTAGTATAGATATTCTAGAGCCTTGCGTGTTTACATCTATGTTGTAGACATGTTCTGGATGTAATCTATATACACACAGATTCAGATATGCAGTTACAATTGAGTTATCTTAATCTTTTTTGGCAGTTACAAATTCTGGAGATTATCTGTTAAGAGTCAAAGTATTTACATTGTTTCTTGAGTTGTGCCTATCTTTGGGATATGTGTGTTTGTATTCATGTTTATTTATGAGTTAATGATTATTATCCAAAGGCGCTAAAGTGTTCTAATAGAAGTGTGATGTTTGAGTTAATTTGATAGAGCCGACTATGTGAAGTGATGCATCTATTCATTTTGATTTGCGCGATCTTAACTTTGATTACGTGCTTAGTTAAGCCGACAAGCAAGTTACTAAAGTGTTTCCTACAACTGTCATGACCTTATCCTTGTGGAAGATACTTATAGAAGTTCAATTGTGATTGAAAAGTGTGAATGAAGTGAGAAATAATAAGATAGAGCAGAGTAGAAAGTTAGACAGTAAGTCTACATCATTCATCAATTAAAGATCTATGTGAAGAATAAGAAGAAGATTACAATTCATTGGAACTGATCAAGACAAAAGGTCTACACAAACAGTTCATTTTCAGATGTAGTGTATATCTGCCTTTCAAGAGGTTGCAACCTTCACCATTTGAGCAGTGATCTCTTGGACAGTGAGTCCTCACCCCTAACAGGGTTATTTGTAAAAGACTCCTAATAGGGTCCAACCTTTGACCGGGTCTCTGTACTTATTGCATTATAAAGATCAACTCCTAACAGGGTTGCAAGATCTTCTAACAAGGATCATTATAAAATAGTACAATTATTTGTGGGTGCTAATTCCCACTGGGGTTTTTACCTAATTTGGTTTTCCCTGTTTCCAAAATTGTGTTGTTCACTTCTGTGTTATCTTGTTGAGTTTATGTTCAAATTAATTATGTACTTAATTGAAAAAGAATTGAATCTTGTAGATAACTGATTCACCCTCCCCTCTCAGTTATCTCTTGGGACTATTCCTAACATATACATGTCCCATGAAGGGACATATCTCTCCTAGCATCACTTATTATTATTAGTTTTACTCTATAATTTCACTATTTTCTTTATGACACTACTTCTTTAATTATTTATTTGAATATATCTTCATACTATATTATATTTTATTTATTACATACATATATATTTATACATACCATATACAACATATAGTGCTATTACATTTTTAGCTATCTTAAAACTTAACATGGTATGAGAGCCAGGCTGCGAATGTAAGAGAGTAGTTTCTTGATGGTGAATGTGTGATTGTCTCCAAAAATACAGTCTCTATAAAAGGACCATACCTCACAAATGCACCATTAGATTTTTTGAATTTTATATATGTTGGTGAAAAAAAATATTGCAGAGAATCTCACCGAAGCGATTAGAGAGAAAGTGTTTGGTTCAAAAGTTATGACCAACTATGTACGGGTCTATGTGAAATTCTTGAAAGCGTCTTTCATTAAAGAGATATATTAATTTGTTATGATCGTGGTCAATAATTAACAAAGAAGCATGTATTCAAGGAAGGGTGTCTCTTTCTAGAAAGAAAGCATTAATTATAGAGTGTCACCTCTCTTGGAGAAATCAAGTCATTTTACAAGACATGAGAATTGTTCAACGATATAAAAGTGGGAATTGTACATTGCAGGGGGGGGAATAACAACCAATGTTACATTTCCATTTGAACCATCCTTATTGGGGAGATAATTCAAAGGGGAGATGT
Organism: Thuja plicata; assembly: GCA_018584345.1. NCBI lineage: Eukaryota > Viridiplantae > Streptophyta > Pinopsida > Cupressales > Cupressaceae > Thuja > Thuja plicata. The sequence goes on from MU225485.1 coordinate 2,505,423, forward strand.
CTCTCAAATAATATGAGAAGGTGATTTATGATTTGATGTATATGGACCTGCATTGAAGCAACTTGTGTCAAGGATGTTGATGCCCAGATAAGTATTTATTATCGTTGAATATTACATGTATCTATTTATTATAGTCTCTCTCTCATATGTATTTCTATATGTACTATAAGATATATTTTTCTTGATCTTTTTCGGAGATGCTCTTGCAGGAAAAAGAAGATTGATATTAGATTCAGAGGGAGTTTGAATATTCAAAGGTAACTTTGGATGAGGAGCTAAGAAGAATGATATCAGACTCAGAGGGAATCTGACAGTGCATCTTAATCAATCTTGAATAAAAATATCAACAGATTGATATCTTCTCAATGAGTTCTCTGTGAGAGAATTTCAAGGTGAAATCCCTTGTTTTCACCCTCTACACTGAGACATGATGGATGTCATATGTGTGACTCCATGTTTTTAATGGGCCTTCCCCCTGTGTAAATCATGAGGAAGTGATGACTTCCAAATTATTATCACTTGTATTTGTTAGAGTTATTGGAAGGTGACGATCTTACAATAACTTTATCTTCTATTGTGATAACATCTTATGATGACTAAAATAGATCATGATAGATGATATCTTGCATGGTGAATTAAGCTCCTTAAAAATACCATGGCCTTCTATTGTGATAGACATATTATGATGGTTGAAACAAATCATGATAGATGATACCTTGCATGGTGGATTAAGTTCCTTAAACAGACCATGGCCTTCTTTTGTGATAGACATCTTATGATGGCTGAAAGAGATCATGATAGATGATATCTTGCATATTGGATTGAGTTCCTTAAACATGTTATTGGTGCTCAAATCAATAGATTGGATTTCCTATCCAATGATGAGAAACCCAAGTGATTTGCCAACAAACAAGGTTTCAACCTATTCCAAGTATCAACCTTCTACAATTTTGGCTCTTTAGAACCAAGACTGGTGGGCCTATACCCTAAACTTATCTTCTAAGTCTTTGAGGGATTTTTATAGTAGATAAAATGTGATTGAAACTTTCTTATCCCAAAGTATGGAAAAATACTATTGAGATCCTAAAACTAAGAGAAATGTATTATCAAAGTGTTTTAAATGCAATTTTGTAAATATTTAAAAGAATTTTTTATGGATTCAAGGTATGGATTGAATATAGCCAATGGATATAGTATCTCAAAACTTTTAAAATGAAACTATGACCAAAATCCAATGAACAAGAAAGACCAGTGCCTTAATAAACTATGGGCAATAGAATCACTATCATTCCAATCTTGTGTTCAACCTCAGAGATAGTTTTGCAAGAAAAATTATCACTTCAAAGGTGTTATGGAATGTACACAAAACATAGAAACAAATTCAAAGATATTTCAAAGGGGTAATACTTCTCAGATGACAGACCAATTAACTGAGGCCTCAATCAATAGAATTTAACCATGCCAAATGAGAAAACCAATAACTCTGTGAAAATAACTTAATAGCTCTGCATTATAATGATGTTCCATTCGTATATCCATCCATGGTTTTATTCATGATCTCTGCATAGCTTGTCTGAGTTGATAATTGAGAATAGTGGATTGGCATCTTGATGGTATCCTAATGATGTATCTATCCATGATAATCTCTTCATAATATCCTTCATTCTATATCAATGGTTATTCTATTTTCAACCGCAACCATGGCATTGATCATTCCTCTGTGATCATTGTTCATCATGTCTGCATATGCTCCCTTTTTACGTCGTCGAGAAATCTGGTTCGTTCAATTAAGAAACATTCACCACCTTTATTTTCTACATGAAAAGTCAAATAGTCAATAATAAAGCAAACCCTAATCATAATAAAAGATTTTAATATTTAAATATGCCACGTAATAAATAGATTTAATATAGTTGGCAAAGGTATTTGTCTTTTTTCGATCAAGGACACATGTCACATCCTGCACTATCACGTAGTGGTTAATGTCCGGTCATCTCTTCAATGCGCCATCGTGCAGAGCCATAGATCTTTAATTCTATGGTCGTAGATTTTCCCTAAATATCTCAGTTATTACTCGATCATATTTATCTGCAAGATTTAAGTCACAACCATTGATTTAAAGCACGGGGTTTAAAATATCACTTGAGTAATCTGGTCTTTACTTTACTTTTCATGCTTCCATGTTACCCAGTCATTATATTCTTCCAATCAAATGTCGACATCTGTGTCCACATCATTCCATCTGTACATCTTGTTGGGCCCAAGACACATGTCATCCTTTTCACTGCCGCATGATGTTTAAATGGTGTACATCTTCTGATAGTGTCATTGAGGAGAGCCGTAGGATCAGATCTTTGTCTGACTGGAAGTGATGCGAGGTAAATTTAGTCAAACTAATTTTGCAAGACATGCGGTGATTTCTATATGGTGCCAAGTCAATTAAAATAATCATTGTGGATGTTAAATGTAAACTTTTAAGCTATCAACAACTCAATTTGACTAGTATCGTTTATCATGGAGGTCAAAACTAGAATACTTTGCCACTCTATGATGGATAGAAGATCGTTATTGCTTGTTGCTTCATTGCATCACCATGCTATAGGTATGTTTACAATCATATGACTCCATAAACCATACGCTGATCATAACTATTGTATTTCAATCTTGACCTCGGTAGTTTTATCTGCACCAGAAAATACATAGGAAGGAATCAATGGCAGACAAGGATAATTTATTAGAGACATGAATTAAAATGATATATTATTGATAGAACATATATGAAACATCAATAAAGGTGTAATATACAAGTCAAAAGGTTATAGAAGATAAATGGATAAATGCAAGAGTTACTTCCCCGACTGATTATGGATACAAATCAATTTGTAGATATGGGTTCCACCAGTGGCTCTTTCTAGGGATGTGTGTTTATACTTGGACACAGCAAGATCCTAGCTATCTCTGGAGAAGAAGACCGAGTATCCTAATTACCTGATGCAAAATGAAACTGGGTGGCCTCAAGCTCCCCCCCCAAATGAACACTGTTATTTCCCTCTATCAAAATTTTTATTCTGTTTAAGTAATATTTTAAATCTTCTTAATATGACACCATGATTTGTTCTGTCATCTTTCATGTTCTGATTAACTGATCTTCTTTCGAACATCTGAGAAAGAATTATCTTAAGATCATATCTTCCTTCATACCTAGCTACAAAATATTTCATCTTTCTATTTCTGTCTAAATTATCCATAGTTTCATGATTTGAAACATCACACAAATCTTTGGCATGTTCCTTTATTGATGATATCATACTTTCAATATCATAATGTTTATCTTCAAAACTTAGTATATTAACCATACTGTTTGTACATACTTTATCCTTCTTAGGTAATGGATTTATATATATAAAGGAATCATTTCTGACAAACTTATCACAATATTTTGCATGATCATTTTCTATTATTTCTTTATATAATAGATTTGACAAAATTTTGTGATCATTCTTATAGGTTTCCTCTTCTGCATGTTGATGATAATACATACTTTTATCAGATGGATCCTCATTTTGAATTTCTTCATGTACTTCACTAACCAAACCAATATCTTCATTATCTAGATAATCTTTAGGACTTTCCTTCAACATATCATCATGCTCAGCTGATATAATCTTATTTTCACAAGTCTGATACCACTCCTACTCAAAGAGTGAATTGAAAGATATTTCACCTTCTGAATACATGTTTTGAATTTTATCAACTTCAAATTCCTCGTTAGGTTTGCTATCTTTATCATAATGTTGGTGGACTTGATTGCATAGAAAATCCTCTTCAACTAATTGATTTAAGAACGTGGATATTTCAGGCACACCCTCATAAGAGTCTTCATCTAAAAAAAGATCATGTTCATATGTTGTATGCTTTTCTATTCTATATTTACCATCTGATTCTTGGAAATCATTATCTTCTTGATCTAGTACCTCTTGGATATATACTGATCCATAACTCGTTTACTGTGGTGGATTGAGAAAAAAAATTCACCATTTCTCTGAACATGTTTTTGATATTCAATATCTAATAGATTTGAAATTTCCTCAGTACTAAGAAGGTTTTCTTCCTCATCATCATGGTTATTGATACCCGTCTTCATACACATCTCATCATGTACAGATTTTTCTTCAACTTGATCCAAATTTTCTTCCTTTATGTCATCATTCTTTTTTTTCTCAATACCTTGCATATTTGCTCAAGAAAAACTATTAGTTGAGAATCATGGTAGATTCCTAACTCACAAATTTTATCCATTAATTCCCATCCCAAAGGCCTGATATCTGAAGGTATTTCCTGAAAGATCTTTATCATTCTCATGAACAAATGTACTATAGGTTCACCTTTATATCTTTCCATACTGAAGAATGTATCCAAAGGGGACATGTAAGATTCTTCCTCCATAATATAATTCAGATCCTCTTCATGCATGTTTTCTTCTTCATCACTAATTTTGTCATCAAGCAAAAGGACTTGTTCAATCTGATCATAAGCATCCTTTTCTCTATCTTCTTCATCATCTTCTAATGCATGCATAAGGAACTTCAAGTCTGGGACATCTGGTGAGTTTCCCATTTCTTGAAATATTCTTGTGAATTCCTTGAGTGGAGGTCTAATGTCTGATGGTACCTCCTTATAAATACTTGCCATTCTTATGAACAAATGTGGTATAGACTCCCCCTCAAATCTCTTCAAACTAAAAAATGCATCTAGTGGAAACAAAATAGGATCCTCTTCCATGCTGCACCTTTGGTCTTCATACTGTTCATAACACATGTTCTTTCCTTCACCATTGGCATTATGAAACATATCAAGAAACCATTGCTCAAACTGCTTCCACGATGAGATACTCTATGCAGGTAGTGATTCATATTCCTTTTGTGCATTATTTTTTAATGACCATGCAAAAAAATTCATGGAATCATCTTCTATATCAACCTCATATTTATTAAGGAATATATGAAAAGCATCCAAATGATCCAGAGCTGATTCATCATAATCTCCATAAAATTCAGGGACCCTGTGTGAAATCTGTGAAAATAATTCATTATTACTGCATTGAAACTTTCTAAGATCCAAAGGCATGGTATCAATGGGAATAAAAAATATTTCTAACATAATTCTAAACATCATGTAATAGATCTTCTAAAAAATAATTTCTCGTCCCTTCTAGGTTGTCTTCCTATCTCCTTCTGAGTTTTCTCCCTCAGTAGAGTCACAGACTGAAATGCTTTGTCCAATAGAGTCACCACCTTCTTTCTAGAAGGAAATACTTATTGTCTTTTGGATTATCTTCTCCCAATAGAGCCTAACCTCTATTACCAGAAACTCTAAAAAATTATCGTTTATGATATCTTCCCTAGTAGAGTCACCAATCTATTGGTGCTCAAATCAATAGATTGGCTTTCTTATGGATTTTGCCTATCCAATTATGATAACCCCAAGTTATTTTCCAAATAACAAGGTTTCAACCTATTCCAAGTATCAACCTTCTGCAATTTTGCCTCTATAGAACCAAGGCTAGTGGACCTATACCCTAAACTTATCTTCCAAGTCTTTGATGACTTTTTATAGCAAATAATATGTGATTCAAACTTTCTTATCCCAAAGTATGGAAAAATACTATTGAGATCCTAAAAATAAGAGTGATGTATTATCAAAGTCTTTTAAATGTAATTTTATAAATATTTAGAAGAATTTTTTATGGATTCAAGTTATGAACTGAATATAGCAGATGGAGATAGTATCTCAAAACTTTAAAAATGAAACTATGACCAAAATCCAATGAAAAAGAAAGACCAGTGCCTTAATCAACTATGGGAAATAGAGTCACTATCATTCCAATCTTGTGTTCAACCTCAGAGACATTTTTTCAAGAAAACTTATCACTTCAAAGGTGTTATGGAATGTACATGCAACTTAGAAACAAATTCAACGATATTTCAGAGGGGTAATACTTCTCAGATGACAGACCAATTGACTGAGGCCTCAATCAATAGAATTTAACCATGCAAAATGAGAAAACCAATTGAAATATATATTATGAATCAAATTAGGAAGCATGCACATCAAACTATCACTTTGAAGAAGTTCTATTGGTTTATCCGAGGGACTAATTGTAAAATGATTATTGAAACAATTGCATATATGAAGAGAAAGGACTTATCTTTATTGATTAACAATAGAGTTCACATTTGCAGTTATTGATCCATCTAATCCGTCTGACTATAGTAATAGTAAATCTTATTATGTTGTGTATCCTTTGTGTTGATCTTGGTATCCATTTAAGTATGAAACTCAAAGGATGCGGACAAGCTTCAGATCAACACGATGTTTCCTAACAAAAACCTAATCCTAAGATCAATAACCGAATGTTTCAATTACAATAATGGGATAACTAGTTATCCTTATTAAATAGCAGTTATCGACTGATTAAATCTATAACAAATTAACAAGTCTTCCTTAAATATGTCTATGAAAATAACTTAATAGATCTACATTATAATGATATTCCAATCGTATATCCATCTACGGTTTTATTCATGATCTCTGCATAGCATGTCTGAGTCGACAATTGAGAATAGTGGATTGGCATCATGATGGTATCCTAATGATGTATCTATCCATGATAATCTCTTCATAATCTCCTTCGTTCTATATCAATGGTTCTCTTTTTGACCGTAACCATGGGGTGATCCCACAATAGTGGGTTACACTTTTTTGGAGGAAGAAATTCCTCACGAATCCGCGAGGTGGGAGGATTTAGTTAGGTACTTTCGATAGAAAGTACCTGATTGTTTCGATCGAAACATTCATAGTTTCGATCGAAACTACCTTTTTTGCTTAGTTTCGATCGAAACTAACCTAGTTTCGATCGAAACTAAGTTAGTTTCGATCGAAACTAAGATAGTAAAGATTTTAGTGGGATTTTGACCCACACACATGTTAAACTAACAAAGTAATTTTGATAGAAAGTACTTTCGATCGAAACTAATTAGTTTCGATCGAAAGTACTTTCTATCGAAACCCCCAAAATTGAGGCTATCTGCAAAGCCTAACAGAAATCTGCATTTTTCATGGCTTCGAGGCTCAAGCGCGGGG
>MU225485.1:2512672-2554553 GCA_018584345.1 Thuja plicata
TGCATCGGATGTAGGTTTTTTATCCAATATACACTTCCAGGTTTGACGTTCAATGAAAAATAGTAGAAAAGAGAAAAAAAAATTTGAAAAATAACAGTGCCCTCTAGCTTTGAGTCTTCTTTCTATCAAAAGAAAAAAAATTGAATTTCGATAAATACACAACAAGTTATCAGTTACGCAGTCAAGGTATGTCACAATTACAGTTTACTCTACTTCAAACATTCATAATATATGCAATACTCATGATAATGTCATCAAACCAATTTCATGCCCTCCGTATGGATGTTACAAAACCAAATTTGAAAGAAGCGCATTGATATCTATTTTAGAAAAAAAGTTATGTTGTACGAAGTCATTGTACCTTTTTGAAAATGACGTTTTCAGCAGCATAGCAGTTTTAGTGGGAGAAAAAAATCCCATTAAAATCAAATAAAAAAAAAATAAAAAATATATATTTGAAATCTAGACAGAAAATCTTAAAATACTCTAGTTTACTTCATCTTCTGATTTTAAACAGTTTAACGACAATATGCATCCGAATGTGAAAGTTTTTCTCAAAATGTACACTTCACTGTCTGTTTAGGCAAAAAAGTGTAACCCACTATTGTGGTATCACCCGATGGCATTGATCATTCCTCTGTGATCATTCTTCATCATATCTACATGTGCTCCCTTGTTACGTTGTCAACAAATCTGATTCATTCAATTAAACAAGGTTTGCCACCTTTATCTTCTGCATGAAAAGTCAAATAGTCAATCATAAAGCAAACCCTAATCGTAATAAAAGATTTTAATATTTAAAGATGTCATGTAATAAATTGATTTAATATAGTTATCAAAGGTATTTGTCTTTTTCTGATCGAGGACATGTGTCGCATCCTGCGCTATCGCATAGTGGTTAACGTTTGGTCATCTCTCCATCGCACCATCATGTAGATCCTTAGATGTTTAATTCTATAGTCATATATTTGCCCCAAATTTCTCAGTTATTACTCGGTCATCTTTATCCGCAAGATTTAGGTCACAGTCGTTGATTTAAAGCACGGGGTTAAAAATATCACCTAAGTAATCTGGTCTTTACTTTAATTTTCATGCTTCTTTGTTACCTAGTCATTATGTTCTTCCAATTGAATGTCAGCATCTACATCCATGTCATTCCATCTGTACATCCTGGCGGTCCCGGGATACATGTCAAAATTTGCGCCACCACGTGATTTTAAATGGTGTGCATCTTGCAATAGCAGCATTGCGTAGAGCCATAGGATTAGATCTTGATCTGACTGGATGTGACTCGAGGTAAATTTAGTAAAACTAATTATGTAGGACACATGGCAATCGCTATATGGTGCCAAGTCAATTAAAATAATCATTGTGGATGTCGAATGTAAACTTTTAAACTGTCGACAACTCAATTTGACTATTATCGTTTATCATGGAGGTCAAAACCAGAATACTTTGCCACTCTGTGATGGATAGAATATCATTACTGCTTGTTTCTTCATTGCATCACCATGCTACAGGTATGTTTACAATAATATGACTCCATAAATCATATGTTGATCATAACCATTGTATTTCAATCTCGACCTCAGTAGTTTTATCTACACCAGAAAATACATAGGAAGGAATCAATGGCAGACAAGGATAATTTATTAGAGACATGAATTAAAATGATATATTATTGATAGAACATATATGAAACATTAGTAAATGTGTAATATACTTGAGTCAAAAGTCATAGAAGATAAATGGATAAATGCAAAGAGTTACTTTTCTGATTGATTATGGATACAAATCAATTTGCATATATGGGTTCCACCACATGCCATGATCTTCTATTGTAATAGACATCTTGTGATGTCTAAAACATATAATGATAGATAATAAATGTTCCTATGGTAAGTATTATTGAGGGTACATGTGCACATTACCTATAGGAAATTTTTGAGTTATGGTGAATATCACAAGACTTGATATTCTTGGGCAGATAATATCTCTGATATCATATTGAGGTGATATCCAAAATACTTTCTGAGTTATGGTGAATATCATGAGACTTGGTATTCCCTATCAGAACATATCTCTGATATCATATTGAGGTGATATCAAAAATAGTTTTTGAGTTATGGTGAATATCATGAGACTTGATATTCTTGGTCAGACCATATCTCTGATATCATATTGAGGTGATATCTAAAATACTTTCTGAGTTATGGTGAATATCATGAGACTTAGTATTCTTGGTCATACCATATCTCTGATATCATATTGAGGTGATATCTAAAATATTCTTTGAGTTATGGTTAATATCATGAGACTTGATATTCTTGGTCAAACCACACCTCTTGATATCATGATGAAGTGTTATCTTCTCTCTTAAAAGTAACAGATATTTTGTGAATTACATTTTTAATGAATTACATCTTCCCTAGCTAAGATAGAGTGTTGATGTGTTGTGGAGCTATGGTGAGTGTCATAAGTGTTGACACTGGAGACCACTACTCATTTTGTTTTACCATCCTCCCTAGCTAAGAGGGAGTGTTAATGTTTGTAGCTTCAGTTGTATGATCATTTAGAATACATATAATATATGTTATATTATTATTAATCATATGAAATTTAATATTCAATATTAATCTTAATAATAATGAATAGACTATTAGGATTGGATAATACTGAGAGGGGGGGTGAATCAGTATTATAACAGTTAATTAAATTCTTCAACCACTTGAACATTAACCATACAATTGGAGTAAAGGAAAGAACATAAACAAATAACACAGAACTCATAACACCATGATTTGTTTATGAGGAAACCCTGGCCAAGGGAAAACCCTGGTGGGGATGATACCCACAAGCATGTACTAAAGTATAATGTCCCTGTAAGGAGACCTAGCCATGTTAGGAGCTTAATATTACATAGTACATTTCCCTGTTAGAGGAATAACAACCCTGTTAATGGTTCACAACACCCTGTTAGGGGCCAATGAGCTTACAACTCTTACAATGTAATTCTATTACAAAAGGTTCTCAATCATGAACAAAAGCAAGCATCACAAATGCTCAGATAGTTCCTTTATAGTTCTGCCATTCTCTACTCTACCATTCACATGTCTGCTTTGCATATACTTCACTTTTCTCACACCTTTTTTCTTTACCAAAAAGATCTTACATATATACCTTTTAACTTTACAAAGTCGGCTCAATAAGAATATTACAAACCGTACTAAGTCGACCTTTAATAAAAAATACATTTAATATAGTAAATATCAAATGCATAGTCAATGCTCTTGCATAGTCAAAGTATAGACTATCAATAACAAAAATACAACTTTGATTTCCTAGATTCCAAGTCATACTCCCTTATTCTTCGTTGTTGTCCAACTGCTCTGTGTCATTGTTCTCTATTGTCAGTCAATCTTCAAATCCTTATAACTTATCATAAACTTAACCAAATCCAAATCAATCTTAGGTGTATGTCATAAATACTCCATATTGTCTTCCACTAAGCTTGCATGCCTTAATTCATCGATCTCTATCTTTGATATCCAAAACAATATTGTACCTCTGTTTCTGTACTTAGTTAATTTTGGACATACCAAAACTTATCTTCAAAACAATCGATCTTAAACCTATATGTGTTTCCATAAATGAAAACCAAAAATTGAATCACATTACCCAAGTTGATCACTTGCCAACAATATCTCCCTTTGGCATTGATGGCAACACTTAACAAAAGAAAAAGGTACTAAGTGTTCCAACAAAACAAAACTGTCTCCACTTCTTCTCCTCATCTTTTTCATTTTCTTTTCTTCATATTTTTTGTTCTCTCTTCTCTTCTCTCCCTTTGACAAAAATGACAAAGGTGCATACGAATACGTATCACTTCTTGATCACAAGTTTTAGAATGTCTTGGAAGGAATCTTCCAAAATCTTCACTTCAGTGCTCCATGTCTTAAACAAAATCTAACTTATATGAATCAATCCATTCAATGCAAAAGATGTAGTTTTAGCATTCTTCAAGTTTGTGGGTAGGCCTTTAGCCAATGAATCTGTAGTCTTTTCTAAATTTTTTAGATGTGCCTCAAGTATTGATAGCTTCGGATTAATGAAGTTCCTCAGCAAATTGAATCTGTTAAGTACTCTCTCCTTCTCATTCTCCAATATATTGATCTTAGCCAATATCTTTGTCACTTCAGTGTCTAACTTCGTAGTGGATTGTGAAGAAGTTTCACAACCATCCATTAACCTGTTCAAATTTTCCCTTTCCTTGGTAATAATATCTTCAACATTCTGAATGTGTCTGATAGGATTCATGGTGTAACCAAATAAATTTCTCCCATGTGTAATGCAGTTCTTTGCATTTATCAAACAAGTTTTCACAACTCCTAAGTCCCATGAGATGGACTTGAATACTTTTATCAGATTCTTCTCTTCATATGTTTTCTCTTCTTTCTCCTCTGCAGTCTTTAGTAAATTTTCAAAGTGGTCATCAAACTCATCAAGTGTGACTTTAAATTTCTCAATATCATCTTTGTTCTGGAATACTAGGGGTACTGGAAGCAATTTATTCACAGTATCAATAGCTCTTGAAATTACTTTTGTCTTCTTATCTCCTTTCTGTACTGATTCCTTCTTTTCTTTGTTCAGTGTGGTGAATTTTAGTTTCACCAGTTCATCTTCATCCATGTTATCGACATTTACATTATGACTTGCCAACAATAAGCTAGATGGTGAAGTTACCTCTTCCTTTTCATCTTCTTTTTGCTTAGTCTTATGTTTTTCATCCTCTTTCTTCTCATCTTCCTTATTCTCCTCTTCCTTCTTAGGTTTATCAACAATAGAAGTGTCCATGGTGACTGTAAAATGGTCCTTCTCATCTTGTGAGGGGTCTAGTGTTACTGCCACACCAAAAACATAGAAATCTACAGTAGTGTCTTATTTACTCTCTTCATCATTAGTCTATGTGTCCTTTGTACTGTCATCCATTCCCAATTGTGTAGGTAAATCTCTCTTAGGAGGTGGGGGATTGACAAAAATAGTTCTCAACAGTATCTTCTCAAGTGCCTTCTGAGTTTCCTCAGTCACTTCATCATATTTCCTCACCATTACCTTTAGTAATCTTGTCTTTATCCTCAACAGGGGTTTCAATTATTTGACTATAATATCTCTCTCTTGTACAAATAATATAGGTAGAATGTCATCAATCTCTTTGTTTCTAATCTGATCATCTTCAACTTGTGCCAAACATTTTCTGCTTTCCAATTTTGTATACAAATCTGAGGGTATGCTTCTTTCAACTTCCAAAAGTGTCTTCTTGAAACTAATCATGTGTTCTATCACAATGTCTTCAATTTTCAATTTATTTGCTTCTTCATATCTATCATAATATTTATCAATTGAAACCAATTTTCCTTGTTCAATTGCTCTTTTCTCCAGAATTTTAATATCAGGTTTCCATGCTTTATTATTCTCAGTTTTCTTCTCTTCTTCTTCTACGTTCTTCTCTTTTGTCTGCATACTAGATCTAGTTACTCTAGGAGTAACTTCCTTCACTTGTTCTACCTACTACTGTGGTGGAGGTGTGTTATCAACCATAATTACTTTAGGGGTGGAAGGGGCATTAGTGCTTCCACTAGCTACTCCAAGGGATATATCTGCCATCTTCTTCTTAATATCTTTTAGTTCTTCCTTAGATAGACCAACCTTTACTCCACAGTCATGAATAATATTAGCAATCTTTCTCTTCCTCTATCCTCTATACTATTCTTCTCTTACCTTCTTTGACTTCTCCTCATATGATCCTCATCTCTCTTCTGATGTATCAACTTCTAATGCAAGAATATGTTCTACTTGCATGGTGAGTACTTTGGAACTCACTTAATAGCCCATAGGTTAACACCATTTCTTTCTAGGGGTCACTGCCTCAAAACATACACAGTCTGTTTCAACCATAAAAAAAATTGTGTCCTTGTACTTCTCAACAATGTCCTCATGTAGTCTGTATCTACTCTTCATTTGTCTTTGTAGTATTTTGATCATTGCAAACAGTTATCCATCTACCCAAGTAGTGCTCTGTCTTTTGTAACTATGTGAGATTAGTATACCAGTAGGAACTCCAGTTTTCCATCCACTAGGGTGTAGACCAAGGAACTTATGTTCAATATGAATGAACATGTGTACCAATAATGATCCAAATCTGAAAGTTTTTGTTTTTTCCTTCTTCACAAGATTTACATTCTCAAGGAATTGTTGTGCCAATACTTCGCATAGGTTGTACTATGTGTTTTCTTTTACCATTCTCCATGCCATCATAATAACTCCGGTTGATACTAAATTAGGTCTTCTGCTGTAGAAAAATTTGTAACCAAGTATCATTGTAATCAACCTTACATCTTGTTGGAAAATATCATTTACTGTCATTGCCCTTCTGTCCCACTTTGAGTGTGTTAGGGTTTTGAATTCCTTCTTGACATGTTTCTCTGCAACGGGTACAACTCCAGTGTTATCTAAACTAGTAATCTCATGAATTAGGTCACTCCATATCTTCACAATTTGGCTACCAATCCATATGAATTAGTCATGAACCCTGCTCATAAGTATTTTAAACCATTCATTCTCATTGAAGTCACACAGATCCATAATCTTCATTATACTTAATTGACTGACATGTTTCCATTCTTCCTTCATGATTTTGTTTTCATTCATATCTTCCATTTTAGTGAGTATATCATCATCTCCCAATTTGTCATACTTACAATGTATGTAAGCCATGATGTCTTCTATGTGCAATACACCATGTGGGTCTGTGAAAATGCTTCTTTTGGATCCTCGTCACATGACTTATAAGGATGTTTCTTGAATTTGTATCTAGGATGATCAACAACATCGAAAATCACAGGTGCATCCATAGCTTAGATAATGTAGAATACCTTTCACATGCAGAAATCTGAGTTTATGCTTTGATCGATCATGCATGGTAGGTGTAGAAATGTCTGAATACTTCTGCTCTCTGATCTCCTCAGCTCGCTCCTTTTCAAATGATAGAAAAATAGATCATAACACGGTGCTTTATACAAGTTAGGTTATAAATTTTCTTTTTCACTCCAAACTGTCTGTTCAGCTATTAATCCTCGCGATCAAAATATACAATTCGGCTAATGATGCGCTCTTAGATATATGATCCATAATGTCGGCTCAACATATTCCCAATCTTGCATGAGCTCACCACATGATTTGTGGGGTAGGATAAATTCTGATGTGTTGCATTTAATGCTCCCCTAAGGCCATGACTGGCCGATTAGGTCAATTTTGTCTTGCTACCTTCAGTTGAAGATCCAGTAGCAACTACTGACTCTCCCTGAACTAATGTCTTGCTAGTTTCTTTAATCTTCCATATCTTACCACTGTTTTTGTTTCTACTTTCTTAAAACAATTTTCAAAATCATTCTTCACATCTACAATACTCTTTCCAGTATCATTTCCATTCTTCTGTGAATTCATAGGAGATGGTGTTCTTATGTTATCTACTCCATTATACCTGCAAAAACTTGTTATATGTCCTGGATTATTGCATTTGTAACATATAGGAGGTCTTCTTTCTTGATTAACTTGTAACTTATAGTACTTTGCAACGTGCCCAATGTTATTACATTTGTAGCATGTAGGTTTCATTGAAGGTTCTCTTCCATTATTTTTTCTATATCCAGATTGATTAGGTCTTCTGCATTCATTCTTCTTGTGCCCATATCCATTACAGTTAAAACAATAACCAGAAAAAGTTCTAAAAGGGGCACTACCTCTGCAGTCTCTCTTTATGTGTCCAAATATGTTGCAACCAAAGCATCTACCTTTGAAAGGTCTGATATGATCTTTAGGTTCTTCACTAGATGATTTCTCAGCATCAATCTTCTCATCTAATTTCTCTTCCTGATTCTTTGAACATTCAGCTTCATTGAATCCAATATGATTCATATCACCTTTAGGTTTCTGCTTGTCTAGCTGTTCATCAATCAAATCACTCCTGGTGTGAAGTTTATCAATGTGTTTCTTTGCTTCAGTAAGTTCACCTTTCACAATCTAATTGTATTTCTCCAATTCTAAGTATTTTTTCTTGTAGTTGTCAGCTTCATCTTTCATTTGATTCAATGCATTGTTCAAGGTTTCTTCATCTTTTTTCTTAGCATCCTCATGTATCTATATTTCTTTAGCCATATTTTTGTTCTCAAGATTCAGAGTCTCAATCTCTTCTTTCAGTTGCTTCACCTGATCTGAATTGTCCTCATCTGAGTCTTCTTTTATCTGAACCACGAGATCTTCTCTCTGACTTCTGGAAAGTTTAAGTTGTTCTTTCAGTTTCTTTATGAATTTCTCAACTCTTTGGATGTTGAACTTCAATTCACCATTTTCTTCTTTAGCAGTATCAAGGTCTTCAAGTGCAGCTTCAAATTTCTCTTGTAAATTGTTCAAATCCATTCTAATCTCCCTCAAGTTGTTAGGCTTTCTCTCCAAGGGCCAAAATCTTTGATACCAATTGTTAGGATTGGATAATACTAAGAGGGGGGTGAATCTATTTTATAATAGTTAATTAAATTCTTCAACCACTTGAACATTAACCATACAATTGCAGTAAAGGAAAGAACATAAACAAATAACACATAACTCATAACACCATGATTTTTTTATGAGGAAACCCTAGCCAAGGGAAAACCTAGGTGGGGATGATACCCACAAGCATGTACTAAAGTATAATTTCCCTGTAAGGAGACCTATCCCTATTAGGAGTTTAATATTACATAGTACATTTCCCTGTTAGAGGAATAACAACCCTGTTAAAGGTTCACAACACCCTGTTAGGTGCCAATGAGCTTGCAGCTCTTACAATGTAATTCTTTTACAAAAGGTTAAGTCGGCCTTCAATACAAAATACATTTAATATAGTAAATATCAAATGCATAGTTGGCACTCTTGCATAGTCAAAGTATAGACTATCAATAACAAAAATACAACTTTGATTTCCTGGAGTCCAAGTCATACTCCCTTAATCTTCGTTGTTGTCCAACTACTCTGTGTCGCTATTCTCTGTTGTCTGTCAGTCTTCAAATCCTCATAACTTATCATAAACTTAACCAAATCCAAATTGATCTTAGGTTTATTTCATAAATACTCCATACTATCTTCCACTAAGCTCACATGCCTTAATTCCTTGATCTCTATCTTTGATATCCAAAACAATATTGTACCTCTATTTATGTACTTACTCAATTTTGGACATACCAAAACTTATCTTCAAAACAATCGATCTTAAACCTAGATGTGTTGCCATAAATGACAACCAAAAAGTGAATCACATTACCCAAGTTGATAACTTTCCAACATAGACATGTCCCATGAAGGGACATGTCTCTCCTAGTATCACTTATTATTATTAGTTTTACTAAATAATTTCACAACTTTCTTTATGATACTACTTATTTAATTCTTTATTTGAATATGTCTTCATACTATATTATATTTTATTTATTACATACATATCTATTTCTACATACCATATACAACATATGGTGCTATTACATTTTCAACTATCCTAAAACTTAACACTCACAAATGCTTGTATCATGCAAGGTTTCTTTGTCCATTGCTTGATTGTTTCAAGACTACTCTATGCGTCACATTTTCTTTGAAAACTTTATTCTGAACTTCAAACTTGTTTTTATAACTGAAATTTCTTACTATCACAAATTTCTAATTGGTCAAAACAAGGTTTTTGAGTCAAAAATTTGGTCTTTTTATGTTTGTTGTCTCATTCTCACCTACAGTAGTGATAAATATCGTGTGACAGTCTGAAACATCATCTCGTGTCATAAAGAAATATCATCCTATCCTAAAATATCATCTGGCTTTGTTGTGGTTTGTCACCCAGTTTCTGATCCAAGTGGGTTTGGTCTTGAATTTACTCTTAGCTAGTTTAGGAATTTTATACTTGACTATTTCTAGTCTCTTGGTCTGAAATTAGTAGGTTAGGGACTGTTTTTAGTTAAAAGGATCACCTAGATACCTTGTTTATATTCTTTATTAGTAAAGTTGTTCACTTGTCTATCCCTTTTATCTATCTTTATCTTTATCTTGACGTTATCTCTTGACTTGAGTCACAAGTGTCATACACAGGGATCTTTCCCGTAGCTTGGGAACTTTGTGGTAAGTCATCTTGATCTTATGTTACTCTCTTTTTTTTCTTTTTGGAAAGTGAACACTTTGCTTTTATAGGGTAGACATAAAGTTGTCTTGTGTCATCTTAATTAGCTCTTTACATTCTCATTCATGCTAGTAACAAATAGATATCAAATTGATCAAGGAAAGAAACCTCCAATTAGATTTGAAGAATTACCTTTTCCTATTAGGCGTCAGCATCATCAAGACAAGGGACCTCAAATTACCTTTGACAAAGAGGGGGATAGTACCAAAGTTTGGTTTGATCCTTTTGGAAGCACCTTTGATAGTACCTGTGAGACACCTCTTGCCTCATCAAGATCTGAAAATATTTTATCTCTCACCATGTCTAGAGAGGAGCATAACAAGCGATTGAATATTCTCTTTGAACACAATCAAAGGTTAAGACAAATGGATTTAGAAAGAAAGGCTTACATGGAAGAAAAAGAAACTTGTTTGGATCAACAATTCAATACCAATTTCCTTGGAGATCATGGGAATAATACACCTCTGAGATCTCCCCTGAGGTCACAGCACAATGGATTTGATTTACCTCCAAGATCTTCACATTCTAGGTCTAACCCTCAACATGGAAACAACGTGGAGCATGAGATTACTAAAGAAGAGTTCCTAAACTTTTAATAACATGACCATTATCAAAGGCTAATGTTAAAAGTATTGGAACAAAATGGTGATCAATGTTTCATGCACTTGGCTGCTAAAGGGATAAAACTCCCTCATGACTTTGATATTTATATTTATTCAAAGAAGAGAATTGTCACCTTTGGAAGTTTCCATCAAGGAAATACAAAATTTGAAAAATGAAATGTCAAACTTAAAAATGGAAAAGGAGAAGCCTGAGTCATCATTTTATATGGAATCCATATGTGATCTACCTTTTGAAAATATTCTATACATGATTCCTTTTCCAAGAGATATTGAGATTCCTAAGTATGAAAAATATGATGGAAATGGGGATCCACATGACCATGTTCAACACTTCTATGCTTTGAGTATGGACTTTATGCATGATGACACTTATCTTATGAGACTCTTTCCTGGGATTCTAAATGGCCATGCTATGGAGTGGCTCACAAAAATCACACCTCCACTCAAGTATTTTGATGAGTTAGTGCAAAATTTTATTCAACAATACTCTGGTTTATTCAACAATACTCTTATAATATTCAGCACCCTATGAAAATGCTTGACCTATGCAACATCAAACAAAAACAAGGTGAACCTTTTGTGACATTCTTGCAAAGATGGAGTAAGATACACTCAAGATACCCATGACAAATTACAGAAAATGAGAAGATTGATATCTTTGTTAATAATCTCATACCTGAGTTGTATTATGATCTCAGAAAGAAAGTCTTTTTCACCTTTAATGATATGATTGAAAGTGTTTTTTGAATAGAGGATATTTTGGTCAAAAAGGGTGAGATCACATTGAGAAAAGACAAGTCTACAAATAGTAATGGATATAACAAAGACAAGAATAAGCCTTGGAATAAGAACAAGCATGTGGCCAATGATGGTGTTGTTGATGAGCCTAAGCCTAAAGAGCCCATTTTTAACTTGGCTAGGGCTATCCTAACAACCAAAAAATAAGGAGATGCAGGATCTAATGATTCTAATAAGGCTAAATCTTCATGGGAACCTAGGCCTAAACGTGATTTTACTCCCTTGAGAGATTCATATGATGTGATACTTAAGACTTTACTTGAAAACAAGATTATCACACTACCTCAATATGCTAAACCATACTATCCAGAAGTGAAACCTAAGTGGTGGAATGACAATAATTATTGTGAGTATCATAAGAACTAAGGAAACAAGACCGACAATTGTGTAAAGTTGAAACATGTCATTCAAGAACTTATTGAAGATGGAAAAGTTGGAGTGGATGGTCTTGTTAAGAATTTTGATCATATGGCCTTTAAAGAACCATTCCCTAAGTATGACAAAGGAGAAACATCAAATAAATATGAGGGAGCTAAGATCAACTATACTTATATGAACAGTGACAATGTTATCAATATGCTTGAACTTATGATTGAAAAGGTTAACATGGTGAAACCTAATGGAACCAACTATGATTCAAATATTGATGAGGTGCCTAAGATTATCTTGAGAGGTGTTGGTTCTTCCACACAATACCAATCTTACAATGTGTGTAATTACACAATCATGTTTAGAGGTGTCCACTCTCCTTCACATAGGAAAATTTTGAATGTTGTCACTAGGAGTCAACCCAAGGTTATGCTAAGAGGTCCTAATTCTTCCAAGAAAACTAATCCCAAGAAAGTGTCATCCTCTTCCAAGAAAGCATCTACTTCCAATAACTCAAACTACAATCTAATAGATCAACTTCAAAATACTCCAACCCATATTTCAATCTCTGATTTTCTAGAGTTATCACCTATGCACAAGGAGATCTTAGAGAAATCTTTACAAACATCAAATTTACCAAAAGACATTGATACTAATCAATTTTAGACCATGGTTAATCACATTGCTACTTTGCATTACCTTTCATTTCTGCAAGAAGATGACAAGTCTTTAGGTCATCCACATAACCTTTCCCTACATATTGAAATCTAAATCTACCAAACTCGAGTCAAACACGTGCTGATAGATAATGGCACTGGGTTAAATATTTTTTCTTTCAGTGTGATTAAGAAGTTGGGATTGGCAGAGTTCACCATTGATCCAAGGAAGATTATTATTAAATCCTATGATTAAGTTGAAAGGTATTCCAAAGGATTGGTTGTGTTACCTATTTGGGTTGGTCCAGTAGAAAAAGATGTGGTTTTTCAAGTTCTTGATATTCCCCTTGATTACAAAATATTTCTAGGGAGACCATGGATCCATGGTATGCAAGCAATTCCCTCTAGCTACCATCAATGTATAAAGTTTCCATTCAATAGTATCAAGGTTTCTATTTTGGGGGATAATTCTATATCTATAAATACACTTACTTTTGAATCCTTAGTACCACACAATAGAGTTGCGGATGAAACCAAGGCTACTCTTGTTGATTGTGATAAGAAGTTAAAAATGCTAGATATTGGAATGGGGGAATATCACTTAGATTCCATTGCTACACTCCCAGTCTCCCCACATTCTTATGGAAAACCTACAGAGGATAAGAAACCTTCATCTTCCGCTATGACATGTAATGGGAAATTTTTCCAATCCTTCATACACATAGAAGATGAAAAATAAGAACAAGCTATTAGGGAATGTATCTATAGAGAAAAGGAACCTGAGGAATTTGTTCTTACCACTACAGTCTCTCCCAAATGATACGGAAAATGCTATGGTTTACCGAGGTCATGATCCTTTAAGAAATAAGAAACATGCTCTTTCTAAACCTTTGAGTCACACAAATGGAAGGAAGTATAAAGATAAGATTGGATTGGGATTCTCTAATGTGCAACCTATTTTTGACCAGTCTCCTGATAATTATAGTGATAGTGAATCTGAAGAAGATATTGTACCTACTCAAAATTTTAACCAAGATGGGGAAAACTTTTTTCCCTTTACTACCATCCTTTGGAATGAAGAAGGATATCCAGTACAAAATGATGATGAATCTTCTACATCACACCAAAATGACAAGTCATATGTTGAAGATCCTAATAGAGAACGTATTCGCAAGAACATGGCACGATTGTTACAAAGAGAAAATAGTACTGACTCACAAGAATATGAATGGGATTATCTATCATTTGGATCACTAAAAGTGGGAATAGATGTGGTGAATTCTTATGCTAACCAAACTGAAGTGGTCAACAAGTCACTCGTAGGACCTGATGAGATGAACTTATATGCTTCTTTCATTAATCAAGTTAACCACGTTGGGAATCAAATGGATCTAGGTACTTTTGAGGGAGACCTTATAGACTTTGAACATCTTGTCACAAGAGATGACATTCCCCATATCAATTTTTTGTAACCTTCCACTTCCCTTCCACTCATGTACCCTGACCTTATTGATTGGTCACAATAGAACCAGCAGCCTACATTACTTTCTTTCCAAAATGACTATGAAATAGCCTGCTACCTCAATGTTATTGAGCCTGTAGTTTCTTCCACCAGTGAAACAAAAAAAATCATTACTGAGATAGATATCAAGTACCTTAGTCATAAAATAAAAATAAATTTGAAAAAGAACAGGCACTCTAATGGCGAAAACCACTTTGTGACAGTGTTAGAGCCTAAAAGGGTAAAAACAAAAGACATATATAAGGGTGAAAACCTCTTTAAGGCACCCAAGGTTGAGGTACTTGGTAGTCTTCCTACTTATTTTCAAGTTAGATCTTCAATCTTGATAGAGACAACATAGTATATAAATCTTGGGATAACTGAAGTACCTCAGATCATACATTTGGCCCAGTCTCTATCAGCATATTAAAAACAACAGTTCACTAAGTTCTTCAAGGAAAAGAAAATTAATTTTTCTTGGATATATGCAGACATGCCAGGGCTGGACACTAATCTCATTATGCATCATCCATCTTTATCTCCTGTTGTTAAGCCAGACAAACTTAAACTATGAAATATGCATCCACACATAGCTCTCCTGGTCAAAACTGAATTAGAAAAACTCTTGAGTGCTGGATCTGTATGAGCTATAGTTTATGCTAAATGGATCTTGAACATTGTAAATGTATCTAAACATGACAAGTGTATGCATTGATTTTTGAGATCTTAACAAAGCTTTTCCAAAGGATGATTTTCCACTTCCAAACATAGACATGATAGTGGATATGACAGTGAATTATGAAATATACTCTCTCATGGATGGTTTCTCAGGATTCAATCAGATTAAAATAGCTCCTTAAGATCAAGAAAAGACTACCTTCACATGTGCATGGGGAACCTTTTGTTGGAACGTCATGTCATTTGGCCTCAAAAATATCGAGGCTACCTATCAAAGAGCTATGACTACAATCTTTCATGACATGATGCATAAAAATATGGAAGATTATGTGGATGATACCTTGGAAAAATCTAAAAAAAGGAACACACATCTTGACGACTTGAGTTTGATCTTAGACAGAATGGAACAATTCCAACTTAGATTAAACCATAAGAAATGTGTTTTCGCAGTCACTTCAGGAAAATTACTTCGATACATCATTTCATCTAAGGGAATAGAAGTTGACCCCAAGAAGGTCCAAGCTATAATGGAGATGTCACGTCCCAAAAATATAAGTCAATTAAGAAGTCTACAAGGATGCATTCAATCCATTAGAAGGTTCATATCCCAACTTGCTGGTAGACCTAAACCTTTCAATGAGAATCTACATAAAGGAGCTTCATGTACATGTAATGAGGAATGTGAGAAAAGTCTCAATCAGATCAAATAATATTTGGCCAAACCTCCGATCTTAATGTCTCCTATTCCAAGGAAACCTCTTATTTTGTACATCTAAGCTACAACCACATCCTTGGGGGCATTATTGGCACAACAAGATGAACATGGGAAAGAAAGAGCTATATACTACATCAGTAGAACATTAGTAGCTTATGAAATCAATTACAACAACATTGAAAAATCTTTCCTTGCAATGGTATTTGAGTCTCAAAAACTCAGACATTACATGTTGGCACATACTACATAGCTTGTTGCAAAAATTGATCCTTTGAAATGTTTACTAAATAAAGCTACTCTTACTGGTTGACTCGCTAAAAGGATAATGATTCTCTCTGAATTAGACATTGAGTACGTTGATTGTAAGGCCATAAAAGGACAAGCAATTGTTGATCAACTAGCTGAATTCCCTCTACAATATGATGCTCCTATACAAATTGATTTTCCTAATTCATCCATTATGTATGTGATTGAGCGAACATGGAAGATGTTCTTTGATCGATCTCACACATAGAATGGTTTTGGATTTGGTGTTTTGTTTGTCACACCTCATGGATACATTATCCCAAAGTCATATAAGTTGTTATTTACTTACATGAATAACATAGAATAATATGAGCCTTTGATAAATGGGATTAAAATGGCTATTGAATGGAGGATCACTGAGCTACATATTTTTGGAGACTCTCGGATTATTAAAATTTAGACTAATGATGAATATCAAACCAAAGATGAGAAATTGATTCCTTATAAGAAGATGATTGATGATCTCAAGAATTACTTCACTTTCATCACATTCCAACAAATCCCTAGAGCTAAAAATAGGGTGGTCGATTCCATGGCCAATTTGGCTTCTATCTTATAGTTGGAAGAGCATGAGTCTATATTTCAATTCTTGGTGGAAGAAATACACTACCCTGCCTATGATTCTCCTAACAATCACATCATATATACTATGATTGGTCATGATTCCTCTCAATATGATAAAATTTACTCTTACCTGCATGACCAATTCATTCTTGATAATCTAACCCATAATGAGAAATGAAAACTTATTCGCAATGCTTCTCCCTATACCCTCATCTCTAGTGATTTATTTAGGCAGGGTCTAGACGAAACACTTCTTAGCTGTCTAGAGAAAGATGAGTCTGAACATGCGCTAGCTGAAGTCCATGATGGTGTATCTGGGTCCCACTCTAATGGTCTTATGCTAGCTTGAAAGCTACTGAGGGATGGTTACTGTTGGCCTACTATGCAAACTAATTTTGTTAGATATGCTAAATCTTGTAAGAAGTGTCAGATGCATGGAAATCTGATACATGTTCTAGGAAGGGAACTTATTCCATTTGTTACACATTGGCCTTTTCAGTAGTGGGATTTTGATTTGGTGGGTCAAATACATCCTAACTCATCTAGTGGACACAATTTTATCTTTACTGCAACACAATATTTTACAAAGTGGGTTGAGGTTGCTCCTCTTTTGGTTGCTACTGTGAAACAATTTTTTGTATTCATCCTCAACTTTATCATCTGTCGCTATGGCATACCTTCCTCCATAGTTATTTATACTAAAGGAAAATTCAAAAATGAGGATCGCAAGCAGTTATGTAAAAAAAATAAGATTACAAAATACTGGTCCTCAATTTAATACCCTCAAGGTAATGGCCAGGTTGAAGCTTTTAATAAGACACTGTTCAAAATTTTGCACACAACAGTCAACAACTCAGGAAGAGACTGGCACTTTCAAATCAACCCTACAGTATGAGCCTATAGAACTAGCATTTGCACACCTACTGGAGCTACACCCTTTGCACTTGTTTATGGATCTAAATTTATCTTACCCCTTGAGGTTGAGATACCCTCCCTAAGAGTCTCACTAAAGGGTCTCATCACCGATGGCAATTATAGAATCATGCGCATACAAGAGCTAAAACTTCTGGATGAGCGTAGAAAATCTGCATTTGACCACATGAGGGTGTATTAGAAAAGGATGTCACAAAGCTATAACAAAAAGGTTCATTCTTGAGAACTTCAGGTTGGAGATCTCGTCTTGAGAGAGAATCCTGAAAAATCAACAGAATAGAGAACAAAAAGGGAAGTTTGAACCAAATTGGTTGGGTCCCTACATAGTTACTACTGCTTTTGGATCT
Organism: Thuja plicata; assembly: GCA_018584345.1. Classification (NCBI taxonomy): domain Eukaryota; kingdom Viridiplantae; phylum Streptophyta; class Pinopsida; order Cupressales; family Cupressaceae; genus Thuja; species Thuja plicata. The sequence goes on from MU225485.1 coordinate 2,530,418, forward strand.
GGCACCTATCAACTTTATATGCCTGAGGGAGAACATCTCCCCAAAGCTATAAATATCATTCATTTGAAGAAGTTCTATGCATGATGCTCTAGAGCTTTGTACATCTCTTAGCTGTCCTGAAAAAAAGATGTAAAATTCATAAAATGTCCTGAAAAGAAATCCAAAAAAAATGATATATGATACTGAAAAAATCCTAAGAAAAAAAAAAAGCATATAAAGTCCTAAAAAAAATGTTCATCCTAGTGAAAACCTAGCAATAGGTGCCTTGATGTATCTTCAAAAAAAGAGAAAAAAATACTTTAAAAAAAAAAAATCAAAAACAATCAAAAGTACAAAAAATTTGAAAAAGAAAAAAATGTGCCTTGGTGAAAACTTGGAAATAGGTGCCTTAGTAGAAAAAATAGAAAATAATTCAAGTGGTGAAAACTTGGAAATAGGTGCTACTTGAAACCCATGCACTTATGTTTATCAGCTTGTTGCTTTGCGCTTCGAACCATTTCAATTTCCATCTCCAATCTCCTTGGTCTGAGATTGATCTTTGTCTACGGCTAGGGGGCATAAACTGTATCCTCCTTTTGTGTACGATGGTATGGCTCACCCCAAACAATGTTTCTCAACACTTCCTTTAACATCGATTATTTCTTAACACTTATCAGATATGCTACCTTGAGTCAATGCTTTGTCTGTAGTCTAGGATTGTGTGATATTTCTCACCTATAGGCATGAGTCATAGCGAGTTAGTGATTATTCTTTTTCATTTTCACACCACGCTTAAACTTAAACAAATGAGACATGTTATGACTTATTTTCTTTGTGTGTTGACTGATTAATGGTTTTTACTAAATGTTCCTTCCTTTGTCTCTCCATGATGTTACGACTAGAGAACTAAGGGCATGGGGCATGTTTTCTTTGATTTCTGCCTATGGGTATCACTTTAGTGATCCTGAGTGTCTCTTGATTTTACCCCTTGGACTTTGGGGAGATCTATAGCTATATCCTTGATTGTTACATTTTTATTTCTTATGCAAGAACCATTCAGGTCATCCTAGACTCTTATACCTTGATGCTTATGGTTACTTGCAACATTAACTTGGAAATAGTGTTCAGGTCATCTTGACCCTTATGCCTCGGTGCTTACATGTGTTTCCTACATTCTATCTGATATAGAACATATTCATATCGCCATAGTTGCGCTTGCACTAGTGATAGTTGTATGATCTTGTGATGTCCCTTAATAAGGCTCAATGATGAAAATAAGGACCAAGTAAGATCCCTGTACTTTTTACTTGCATTTTTCATCCTAGGTTGCATCTTAGTATTTGCATTTCATATTAGTTTTATTATTTTCATCTTGCATTGGGTGAGGAGAGAGTCTTCATCTTATCATTATCAAACACTTTGGTCATCTTTTCTTGGCATCCTTGATTCATTTTCAGGATCGAAACCAAAATTTGAGTTCATTTTTTTGTTCTTTTGATGCTTATCTTTTCACCCTTTCAGGCAAAACATTGATCATTTTTATTCATAAATCACTTGCTTTAACCTAATGCTAATATTATACCTTTCTGGTCAATCTTATTCAAACTAGGGAAAATTCTCATTGCTTAGTGGTCAGAGTTGTTCCAAATTTGTTTCTAATCAGTCTTAATTGATCATTGATCATCTTGGACCCTATCTTATCTCGATTTGATCAAATATATATCATTCATGTATCTCCTCTACCTCATTTCAATTTTGATACCAAGGGGGAAGGAATAAACTATCTTTCAAAGTTGCAAATTGATTCTGGCATCTTATTGTCTTATCTTATAATCTTTGTTTCAGTGTTCAGTTTTGCTTACTATGCATTGGAATCTTGCTATCTTTTCTAGTGCTCATTCGATCAAGTTTGAGATTAGTTTCCTTACTATGCTTCATTTGATCAAGTTCAAAGTTATATCTCTATCAATTACCTTGACATCATCTTTCTTTGACCTAATGTGTTTCCAGATCGCTCATACATTAGTCAAAGAGGGGAAAATTTAATCACCCAAAAATGGTCTAGTAGACTATGAGCCCCTTTCTAAACATTAAAATTTAAATACTAGACTATATCTTGTGCTTAATCAATTTTGCATCTTTATTTAATCTCTTATTTTCTTCATCAAATCACCACTTAATAATTTATTTGATTGTATCCTAAATTTTGACCACTTTATCCTAAGCTTTCTTTAATTAAAATAACATGCTCCCTTTTAATTAAATGAAAAATATTTTAATTAAATAATAAAAACCCCTTTATCCTAAGTGCACATAAAAAAAGAGAAAATAATAAATAATAAATAATAAACAATAAATAATAAATAATAATAATAATAACGCACACTTTCCAATTAGATGGAATCTTTTGAAAAGGGCTTTTGCCTCTTTATCTCAACCATTCATTGTTTTGCCTCTAAATCTTAGCCTTTGATTTTGCCTCTTGAAGATATGAGCACATGGATCACCTAATATTTAATCTCCACCATTTATCATTTCTTTTTGCCTCTTAATCGTGACCATCTGCTCTAATCTCCTATAAAAGGAAGCTCTCTCCTCATTCTTGGGAAAGCTAGGAAAAATTGGGAAAGATAGTTTTTGGAGATCTTGCAAATTGTAATTGGAAATCTTGGATATCTTGCAGTTCTTACATCTTGAATCATTCTTGCATCCTAGCTCATATTGTATCTTGGTATCATTGAAGCATTACATTATCATTTAGCTTTGTTATCTACTTTCTTGCATCTAGCTTAATTCATCTACTTTAGATCTACTTTTATTGCAATTCTTGCATATCATTTTTAGCTTAGATCTTGGGTCTCATCTTAGATTACTTTGCATTATCATTGGAATCTTTCATTCTATAGTGAACCTTGCAGGGATCTTTCTTATTAGGTTGATTTTAGAGCCACCATCATTATCTACATGATTCTTGCGCGCTATGGAAAGGAAGCTATAAGTCGCTTCTTGGGACTTCCTCATCATGGATTCTCTCAAGTGTAATAGTTTATAGAAGTGTCACATTTTGATCACACAAGGTGCTGAGGAGGAAAATATAGATAGTTGGGAGTTGAATAGTTTTTAGGAAAATTTGTGGTTGACGGGAGTGTTTGATAGGTTAGCTGAATTCGAGGTATGGTTGGAGGATTGGGGTTTGGCATTTGAAAGTTCTTAATCATTTCATGAAATCCATCCATATTCATGATGGTTTAATGGGGTTTTAGTTTTCTATTAGAAGATGATATGGATGAAGATGAGGATTGAAGGTGATGGATGAATTTGGAAGAAAAATGAGAGATGTTTGGAAAGAAGCAAGTTATGAGGAAATGATCTTGGACTAGGAGCAATGGTTTTATATTTTTGATGTGAGGGTAGGGCTTCAAAAGTTATTCTGATTTGATGATGATTGTACTCAATTTTATTGTGATCAAGATTTGGATCGATTGGTTTGAGTTGATGAATAAACTAGGAGCAAATTTGACTTATGAGTGATTAGGATTGATTAATAAAAGGACTAATTGATTGGATTGTTGGAATTATATTGGAATGATGTACTGAGAGGGGAGTGGTGAATCAGTACCTCTAAAACTTTCCTTGGTTAGCCCATTAACCCTTAGTCATCAATTTGTAAATTATCTTATCTAACTATTCATCTTTATTTATGTATATGCAATCATAACATAATTTCTTTAATATGTAACCATACAAGAAACATTCATGAAAATAGATAACACAAGACATAAGATATGATATCGCAGAAAACTCCTGTTAGGAAGTAAAAACTGCAGTGGGGATTTTTACCCAAGAGACTTCACTATCTATAGATAAGAAGGGGTCGGTTAAGGCTTACAATTGGTCACTTATGATGACCTACCCTATTAGGAGTATTACAGTGGAGACCTGTTAAGATCTACTTCATTTGAAGCTTTAGCAACACTGTTAAGTGTGCACTCTGTTAAGAGATTTGTAAAGAAAGGTTAAGTCCACATTCTACAAAAGGATTTTAGATGTGATGCACTTGTTAGAATGAAAATACATAATTATTTGATTTTATGATGTATGCAATCTCCAATTGCTGATAACAGATCCAATAAATCTTCCTATGTATGAGTAATCATCTTTTCATGATTGAATAATACCTTTGTCTGCTCGTCGGTAGCCTCTATGTGTTCTTGATAACTGGTGTGATTTGTTTTTGAACTTTGCATGAATTCTGCCTTCTACTCCTTAGATGCTCTTCATGGCTATCAACAATAATGAATTCATAATTCACAATTGATTGAACATCTATTTATACTAGATTTTAGCTCAGTTCTTGATTCATGTATTTGCAAGTTAACTCTAGATCCAAGGTTTACAACTTGACCTTGATCTTTAGTTAGATATGTTTTAGATCCGTTAGGATGATTTAAAACATTTACATTATGCTTGCTTGACCCTCAAGTAATGATTTAAAACAAATTAAAACTCTATAAATAGAATTACAATGCTTTATCTGACGTGTAAAACTCAGATCCACTATTTGCAGGTTCTCTAACTAACTGTCGATTCTGATGGTCGGTCTGCTCTGTCAGTCTGTCGGTTTTCTTTGCCATCAGTGTTCCTTTCTTGAACTGTTCATCGGTCAATTCCTTTTTGTGCTTCATTGGTTCTATTCTCAAAACTGTCATCGGTGATGATCTTGTTTACTTTGTCGGTCAATTCCATACTTAGCATTTTCTCGTGACTTTTTGTTCTATCGGATATGCTCGTTGTCTGTCGGTTATGCTTGCAGTCCGTTGATTATGCTTGTACCGATGATCTCTGTCAATGTTTTTCACTAAGTGTACTAATGGAAAAATAATGTCATCATGGATATGTCATTAATTGATTGGTTAGATGGATGATCCAATTTATAGGATTAGGAGACAAAGTGTCAAGATTAGATTGATAAGGATTGATGATGAAGGTTTAAGACAAAACTTTGTGAAATATGATCCAATGAGGTGCACAAAATATGGATTAGTGTTTATGATATTTTCCTACTCAAAGATAGACTTATGATATTGAGCAAGATAGGATTGGATAGACTACTCAAGATGGACTAATGTTCTCAAGTGACAAGATTAATTTTTTTTCTAATGATAAGGATCCTTCTGACACTTTGATAAATATTTCTACCTTTGGTTTGAGATGGAAATCTAATGAAGGTACGAAAGATAAGGATTGATATTGATTGATAAAGTCCAATGTAGATGATGGTGCTCCAAGTTACCAAGATAAATCAAATGAAGTGAAAGTCTGAGAGACTAGAAGAATGACAAAGAATGGGATTTGAGCGAGAAACAAATCACTTTGAAAATCTATAGGAGAATCTCTGTAAAATATCAAAAATCATTGATTTCAAGAAGATATGCCTATCTACAAGCTTAGCTACCTATGTGTAGAGCCACTCGTCTACAGGAAGAGTCGCCCATGTAGGAATATGGACAGAAAGTTGAAGTTTTAAATCTGAAATCTTGATAAATTGACTTGACTTGGTTTTCCTAATGATGTTGAAGGATGTTGCAGTCAAATTATTCATGGGAAAGAATAATTCAAGCACAAATCAAGGTCAAATATGATGTGACCAATTAATTGTCTTTAAACAATCCAACAAGGAAAAAATCAACCTTGCGAATACAAACACTTGTGAAGTTTAAATTGATGGAGAAATTATAACACAATGTGTATGTTCTGGTAGCTTTTTCAAGCCCAATATTTCCAATGGTCTCAACACAATTGAAGACACTTCAAACATAAGCTATCTAAGGAAAATTTGGCTTATTATCAAACTATTTTCCCACACTTCATATTCCTTCGCCTCACATAAAGTGATGTTGGCTTTTTCCAAGACTATGCACGTGTGGGTTTTGAAAAGTGGCTCAATGCTCAAATTGGATAGGCTCCCTCATCCCACACTCATGCTTTAGAATGCCCTTGGGATTACATATGGTGAGTGTAAAATATTCAGGTGATCTGAATAATCCACTTGGATCGATCCTTGCACAAATATTATGATACTTTCAGAGGTGAACCGAGTAGGCCTCTATCTAAAACTAGTGTCTAGTGAAACTTTCATTCGCAACTACCTCTCATAGTCCCGCAAGAAGGATTGAGGACTATAGCCCTGCGAGTACCTAATAATGTAGTCCCGCACACACGATTTAGGCCTTGCAACCCTACAATATCAAGCATGAGAATGAATTCTCAAGAATAGCTACATCCCTTGAGATATTGGTCTCAAGAGCTTTTGATTATAGTGGGTTGGAAGAGGTTGGGTCCTGTTTGTTCTCTACTTGGGAAATCCCTCTCACCGTCTATGCTAGAGCTCTTGGGAGGTAGCCACTCTAAATGGGGTTTCACATCCTAATGAAAGAAAAAGAAAAAAGTACACACAAGCAGGTTTGGTATTTTGATCACCCTAAAAGGGTGAGAGCATGTCCCTACTACTTGTGATCCTACAAACACACAAGACACTTGATTACTTCCTTGGGCTTCTTCTAACTAGGGGGAATTTAGTGGGTCTGGCATTTAGATCACCCTAATTAAGCTATGTGAGATAAATCAAAAACATAGTTTATTTGTATCTCCAAAGCAACCTACAAAACAAATTGATTAGTAGTTTCAATATTCAAGCCTTCTACAAGCATCATGCAAAATAAATGGGTTAGTAATTTAAAAACACTTTAATCTTGGTCAATCATTCTAAAAAACCACTGTTAGAAGATAGAAAATACCAAAACCCTGCAAGAAAACCAAATTAGAAAAGTTAAGAATGAAAAATAAAATGAAAAGAAACTAGATTAAGCAGAGCTGCTTGTCTGCAAGCAGAGACACCTTTCTGTCAGATACACCTGTCTACAGACAGAGTTTCATGTCTAGAACATAATAAAAAAAGACACTTATCTTTACAAAAAACTAAGACCTAAAAGAGCTAAAACTTCTAAAATGGCATCTATTATGAAAATCCAGAATGAAAATATCTCTAAAGGTTCTTAAAAGTGAAGATAAAACCCTAAAATGTGATGCAATATGCAAGATGAAATCTTTTTATCAGAGCCGCTTGTGTACAAAAAGAGATGCCTATCTAAGACAGAAAGAAAATGATAACTAGAACTTGCAATATTTTAAAACCTAATATGCTTGAAAATACACAAAAATGGTCCTAATGACAAAACGCACTAAGGAATCAACCCTAAAATGACTAAAAATGTTGATTAGACAACTTAGAGTGCTAAACTAATAGGAAACTCCCCTTTTTTCAAAGATGCATATGTATAGGTGGAGCCTCTTGTGTGCGAAGATGCCTTTGTAGAAGCGGAGCCGCATGTTCGTCAGTTCGTCCAAAAACCTGTAAATTTATAAAAACTGGGACATGGGTCACATCGGGCGTGCCAAAATGTATGAAATGAAAATTCCTGTAGCTACACAACAAGCCAAATCATGCAAACACAAGAGATACAAATTAATTAAAATATGCTAATAACTTGAAATATAACTAGATTTTCACTACAACCTCTGATGAGCTAAAACAAATGCACCCAAGACTTGTTTGATTTTCTCTTAGATATTTTGTGGGTGTGCTCTCCCAACACAATGCAATAAATCACACTATGATGCAAGCTAGAAGATGGTGAAGGGATTAATAAGAAGTATGAGGAACTTGCCCCAAGCTTCACATGATGAAGATGAAAATGCAATAGCAATCTAGAATGAAAATGCAAGGTCAACTAAACTAAGATTGATTCCATTACCTAACATGTAATATCTAAATTTGAAATGCAAACTAAACTAGTATGAAAAACTAAAGTGCTCAAGTGCTCAAAATTCTTACATTCACTAACTACTAGTTGTAAAATGAGTAGTGAGGCCTCCTTTTATGGATTTGTTATGAAAATGAAGGGCTAGGATTAAGAGGTGGAAAATGAGTGGCTGAGATTAAAGGTTAGGTAAGGTTTTGGTGGGAGTGAAGGAGATTAAGAGGCAAAAGAAATGAGTGGCTAGGATTAAGTGTTTAAAGAGAGGGGGTTGACTTTTTTAAAAAAATCAAATGAAGAGACAAGTGACAAGTGTCATAAGCTAAACATTTTGGAGTTGATCCATGTGAATGCACATGATTGGCTAGAAAATAGAAGAAAAAGCTTAATGAATTTTGAAAATAAACAAAAAAATTTATTTAGTAAATAGAGGAAAAGACTCAAAATTAAATAAATATAATTTATTTAATTTAAAAAAGAAAAGGCTAATGAATTATCTAAATAAATAATAATATATATTTAAATAATAGAGAAAAATATTCAAAATTAAATAAACTAAATTTATTTATTTTTAAACGGCTAAGTGAATTAATTAAATTAATAATTTAATTAATAAAGGGATTAAGACATTTTTTATGTCTACGGGTATTGTTGTTGATGGATAAATAGGAAAGGGTCCCAATGTAAATGTTGACATTGAGAGTGACATAAGAATCCAAATGGATACCTATGATGAGTATACTAATGAGGGTGTTGTAGTATTGTTTCCAAATGGGTTGTGTGCAGGTTTACAAGATTTTGATACAGGTAAATATGCTTTTACAATGTGTGATGAAAACATCAAGGAAATTGTTGAGATATGTGTTGAAGACTTGGTGTTTTGGAGCCTAGAGGTTGAGAACCTATTGGATAAAAGAAGTCACAAGAAGAAGAAAAGGAGGAAAGAACCAATTCTATTTGCAAGAACCAAGGATCATGTGCAAAAGAATTGGGAAACCAGGAAGAAGAATGACATTCAAAGGGACTTGAATTCTTTGTCCCCTGAGAGGTTTTGTAGGAGCACCTTCTAGCAATCATGTCTCCGTGGGGAAAAAAATTGTGTGTTTTGATGAACAAAGGTCATGAATAATGTGTTGAGGACCATTTGAGCATGTTATAGTTTATAAGTTAGAGTCATGTTGTTCAAGATAAGCATGTATGGCAAGTATTGTAAAAATATTGTTCTAATGTTGTCAAAATTGTGTCAAAGTGTATATGTTCCTTATATGGAATAAAATGAATGTAACAAGGTGGGATACTCATTTTTCAAGAATATTTAAGTCATTTTGGAGTCATATGTAAACTTGGAGGTCATTGTGGCAAAAGATGTAAATAGTTGTCACATTCTTGTCAATGTTGTTATTACAAAATTGTCAAACAAATGTCTAAACCAATTTCCAACTGTCAAGGAATTTGAAAAGAAGTTAGAAGTAAGTTTTTGGTATATTTAGTATTTATATGTGTCAACATGGTCGAATAGAGGCTAGTGGTGGAGGTTTGTACAGAGATTTGGGAAGAAAGACAATAAAATCACGCTTATTTCTGTACTTTTCATGGTTTTGTGGTCGTTGCAATGAATGGTAAGATCTTATATGATATTTTTTTTATCTATAATTATTTTTGGATTATATAACAATAAATAACCTCGCATTTGGGTCCATTCTTGTTTAACTTCATGAAGTACTTCGGAAGATATGGTGATTTCCATGAAAACTATCAAAACCCTCAATGAGCGTATCCAATTAATGAAAAAATTATGTATCTTATTTTGTAACCATTGAAAATTTCTAAAATATGGTAGATTAAAATTTTATAAGGTGCAGATAAATATCCTTAAGTTGAAGGCATGGAGATCAAAGTTGTGGGCAAGTTTGATGATGCCCTAAGACTATTTTCTTATTGATGCCTGTTAAAAAATAGGAAGTCATATTGTAGCACATTGGTCGGCCATGTATGAATTATTAATGGAATGAAACCCATGGAATTTGGTAGCCATATGAAATATATTTAATTTTCTTCTAGTCTCATTGATTTTTTTTGGAGAAATGAATAAGTTAATCCCATTTTGTGGAAGCAGCCTATTTAGGAAACAGTTTCCAGGATTCGCAGTCTGGAAACATAGTGGTACAGTTATATGTTGTCTATTAAGACCCTAAAAATTAGTGAGGTGATAGATAATGATGTTACCAACAAACTTTCTTCTTTCCATAAAAATAGGTTATGAGTTTTAAGGGGTCAAACATATCAATTTCCAAAACCTGCCATGTTATTTCCTATGTGAGATCATGTCACTGTCAAGACATGAAGGTTGCATAAATATGAAATATGCATTGTTTGTATATTTTCTAATTATGTGTGCTCTTTTCATGTCACATTTATCCTCCCAAAGATGTCCAAGTATTTCCCTTCTAGACTGTGAAGTTTTGAATCATGTTTTGGTTTGTAGAAGAATTTGATTCCATAGCATGTGTTGTGAAGTATGCTTGATTGGCATTGAAATGTTTCAAAGTTTTTGAGAGTTGAACCCTTAACTCTACATCAGATGGTAATGTGTGGTTGGTTCCCCAAGTATAATTATTCACCATAGGAAACTTTGGAGGTGGGCCTGAACAATCTCTACGATATAAACTAGACATATCTGATGGCATTTACAAACATATAACAACATTGCCAATGAAGTATAACCACTATATAACAACTCAAGATATCAAGGTAGGATTGATTATACACTTAAAATAATACAGCTGCTCTAAATCAAGAAAATTACAGTGAGTGGAGCACTCTAACATATTTTTCAAAGGCTTTCTATTCTCTTCTTATGTTTTAAAATCTATGACTCACAACTACTTGCACTATAAATATGTAGGTGGATTATAATTATGGGGCTAGAGATTGTTCATATGAAACATGCTATACTTGGAAACCCAAAATCTTTAGATGCAGGATGTGCGGATGAAAAAGAACTAGATATAGAAAATTCTTAGTATTTGCAATCAAAATTAGGAAACACCGACACGATAAACACTACACCTCGCAAAAATCTTTTGCTTGGTGTACAAACAGCTCAACTAGCTAAAATAGTGTGCATCACACTGATGCCTATTAAAAGATTGAACATGTATCAATCGATATGGCATATAAAATTTCATGTAACTACGAAAAAGGAGATGCACCGATTTCAAGAAAATAGTGGTCGTGGCCTAGTATTTTTTTGATGTTATAGATAATGAAGGGACGGAGACACGTGTCAGTTGCTTTAATGACATAGTATATATTTAATATAATAATATACAGATTGGGACTGTCTACAGTATAGCTCATGGAATGGTGAAAAGTGATAATACATTGTATAACAAACTCAACAGTGGACTGAAAATAACTTTGACGATGGATTCAAAGCTCACCCAGTGCGAGGATTACCCCTTTATCCCTAAGAATCGATTTAATTTCACCCTGATTGATGAGATCAAAAGTAAGAGGAATAATTTAGACATTGATATTATTGGAGTTGTTGTTTACGTGTAAGAAGCTTTGACAATAAAAAGAAAACATGGTATAGACGTCCCCAAGTGCACCATCAATTTGCTAGACATGTCTCGCATTGTTATCGATGTTACGCTATGGGGGCACCAAGTGAGAGACAAGGTGCAGATCTCCAACAATAGTATTACCTCCAAGAAACTATGATGATCTCTATCAAGAATGGGTGTGTATCTGAATTTAATGGGAAAGTCATAAGTACGTCAAATACGAAAACTTTGATGATGGACCCTGTCATAGAGGAGACCAAACAATTGAAGGATTGGTATGAGAAAAATGGTAGCAATGTCCAAGAATCGATAATACAATTAGCTAGCATACCCCTAGAGACCACACGGATAACTATAAGTGATATATGAAAATAGGCCTCACAGTCATCCAAACACTTTGAATGCGTACTAAAAGAAACAATGATACTCTTCAAAAAAGATAAATTCTGCTACTCAGGTTTCTCTAGGATGATAAATGGAAAGCAATGCAAGAAAATATTGGAAAAAGCTAAAGATGAAACCTTATTTTGTCCCAAGAGTAACATAGTAGTTATTGAATACACTTATTGGTACATAGCTTAATTAAAATTACAGGACCACATAGATACAATCTGGGTTATTGCATTCGAAGAGGTTGCAACAGAGTTTATGGGAATACCTGCCAAAGTATTAGAGAACTTACAAATTGACAACAACGCTGAGAGGTTGACTAAACAGGCAATTAGAGATGTACAATAGGAGCAACACCTTTTCACATTAACATGAAATAGAGAGATGTATAATAATGAAGATCATGTGATTGAAACTATTATGAAATTTTCACAAATAGATATCAATGTGATGCAGGAGCATCCTTGGGTAGTTAGAAATCCTATATCACCAAAAATATGTTAGATTTTGGTTTTGGCTTTCACTAGCAAGCTCGGTTGGAGACCTGAGATTCTTGTTCATTTGGTGGTAGTTCTCAGTTGGAAGGTGTGTTTCTTCACTAACAAACTCGGTGATTGGGTTCGGTGGTGCTCTTCTTGGTGGTGCTTTGCTCGATGGTGTTTTGCTCAGTGGTTCTCTTCTTGGTGGTGTTCGGTTCGGTGGTGTCTCTCATCGAGTGGCTTGGCTTTTGGTGTTCTAGTTTACCGATGGGGTTATTTAGATTCGTTGGGTTGGCTGACATGTGCATTTAATTTGGGTCACATTCCTCGTGATTTGGATCGAATGTTGGAGGTGTGAGAACCTAAATCTTGATTGGTTCTTTCTCCTAGGTGGATTTAATGACTGTTTGTGTTCTCGAAGCTGACTGATGTTTTTTTAGTTGTTTTGTTGTAAAGCTGACTTGTGGCTATGTTGTATAAAAGGAGGGTATGGTTATAATAGGAGAAGATAGTGAGAAGGAAGGGAGAAGTAGTAGAGGAAGAAAAAGATAGATTGAAAAACTAGTAGCTAAGTGTTGGCTTAGGAAACAAGAATATTGCTTGGCAGCTTGCGAGCTCAAGTTTAGATATGTCTTGGTGTTCCTACCAGATTTTTGTGTGTCACAAATCTGGGCTAGTGTGGAAGGCATTGATCTTGTGAGATATGTTGTGTTTGCTGATGTAATTTGTCAAAACGGAGAAGGCTTTATAGTTCATCATGTTGCATGTAATCAGTTTCTGATAATAATATAAGTTGATATTGATTGTATCTTGATTTTGTTGGTGTTTTCATTGTGGTTTTGGTTTGGTTGCAAGTCTAGACATCTCTTTTGATATCTCTACAGCCTTGGATTGCATCAGGTGGTATCAAAGAAAAGTTGATCTAGTTAGTCTGAGTGAAGGATGTGTTTCCTCCAGAGGTTCGTGTTGCAAATCCATGTTCCTGGATTTGTGAAACCTGTCTGATTGTTCATGCAAGGTAGCGGGTTACAATCTGGCTTGTAGACAGTTTGAAGGTTGTCAAAAGGTGGTTGGTTGGGATTTTTGCAGAGGGTTTTCGAAGACCTTGGGAGATACCTCCGAGGATATTGGGCCCTAGTGCAATCGAAGATCTTGTTGACGTAATGGAGATGAGGGTAATAGAAAAGGTCAGATCTGATATCAGATCTGAGATGATGATGATGAAGAATGAGCTTGTCACAAAAATTATGAGATCCATAATTGCTTTACCCAGGAATCTTGGAATAGATGATGGTTATGAAGAAGTTGTTGAATAATTTGAGGCTGTTGGACCTAGTGGAGATGATAGATCCAATCAGATGAAGATATTTAGGGAAGACAGAACTGATTGGTTGCAGAGATCTAGTTCTTAGTTGAGTAAAGTTACTAGATGGAGGTTTCCATTTCTCAGGTACATTGAGACCTGAGGATCTGATTGATTGGATCGGTGAGTTAGAAGACTACTTTGAGCTAGAAGACATTGGAGATCCTCTTAGAGTGAGGTTAGCACAGACTAAGTTGAAGGGAAATACTTCTTTATGGTGGAAATAATTGCAAAAAGATAGAGAAGAAGAAGGTGAAGTGAAGATCAATTGGTGGAGGTTGATGGTGGAAAAACTAAAGGTGAATTTCATTCCTGTCGACTATGAACTTGAGTTGTTCAATAAGTTACAAAACCTAAAGCAGAAAGAGATGAATGTGGAATACTATACCAAGGAGTCCTACAAGTTGACTATTCGGTCTGGACATAGAGAAGTTTATAAGGAAGAGGTGGCTAGGTATATTAATGGTATGAGATTCAATATCCAGGATGAGATTAGTATGTTGAAGATTGGTTTAGTTGAGGATGCTTACCAGTATGCTCTGAAAGGCGGTAGAAAAGATAAAGAGAAGACATCATGGTAACCCCTGAGGGAAAGAGAAGCAAAATCAGTCAGTAAAGGATAAACTGATAGTTGAGGATGAACCAAAACCTATTGAACTGGGGAGAAGGATAGGTAGAAGTGGATTTAGAGGTACTTGTTATAACTATGGAGAAGGAAATCAGTCATGGTGGAACCTTAATTTACAGATTAATTTGCATATCTAGATAAATCAGGGAAGTATATTTTATACCTATATCAATATTATTTATATATTGTGTATTGCTACTTTACCCTAGTATGCTTAGTTTCAAATTCAAATTCAATATATAAGTGTTACATGTGTTTTCACAACATTTTTTAACTTTACCATTTTATTATCTCATCTTCGTGTAGACCCATGTTGTGTTTTTGTAGTGTGTATCCACGTGATTATGCCACATCTCCCATGGAAGTCATCTCTTTGATCACCATGGTCATAGAGATTGGTTTGCATGTACGGTGTTTTGATTAAGCATTATACTCAGCAACGTTATCCCACATTGATCTGAGATTTGAAGTATTGGTTAATTATAATGGGCCTTTCGGAAGACATGGCTCACGAAGTGGGTGGTGGGGTCTGGGGTCTTAAAGAAAACCTTTTGGTGACATAGTAGTTGACAAGGATATATGATGACCTTAAAGACTGGACTCGTAGCAGTATGTCATGATTGGTGATTAAACCTCAGCAAAGATTGACGGTTTGTGTGATTCCTCTATCAGAAGTCACACGTTCTTTATCCATCACAGAATCACGCATTTACAAAATGTGTTCCGGACCCACAAGTTCTGAGAAGTGAAGATGGGAAGATCTACAGTTAAAACATGGTGAAGATTGACAATTTGCGTGTTTTTGCTATTAGAAACTAAATGATATTTACCCATCACGGAATCACGCCTAGCTGACAAGTGTCTACTGAGATCTCACCTAATTAGGGCCAAAAAAAAAAAAGCATCGATCATATCAGATTTAATCTGATGGTTGGCAGGATTCCACAATCAAAAAGTGAACGATCTTTATTCATCATGGAATCACGCATTGTCACCACATGTCCTAGGCCCGCAACTGCTCTGAGTAACGAAGAAAGATCTATGGTAAATCTTCAACAGAGATCGGCGATGGGAGTGATCCCGCAATCAAAATTTGCATGATCTTTATTCTTCATGGGATCACGCATTAACAACACATCTCCCAGGCTCGCAAGTGTTCTGAACAATGAGATAGTGGGGAAAACAACTGGCAGTACCAGTTTGGTTGAGTAGGTTGATGAGGATGCGCATCAGTTTGAAGAAAGTTAAAGTAAGCGCTACTAAATCCCTTTTCTTTTATCACGTGGGTAGGATCAACGGTGGTGTTTTAACCAAGCAGAAAAAATGATCAAGTTTTAAAGGAGGCTTAAGGTTGATTGGTGACTAAAGCACAGCAAGAATCGATAGTTTGCATGATTCCACAGTCAGAAGTTGCACATCATTTATCCATCACGGGATCACGCATTGACGACATGTGTCCCGTGTTGGTACTCTCAAATTTGGCACAAATTTGGAGTGACCATTTTGAAATTTTTATAAGGCAAGGTGAGTACCCCTGAAAAATTTTGTGAGAAGGCTTAGTTTGAAAGCTTGTAGAAGGCACCCTGATGATTTTCATGTTATACCACCTGGGAAATGGGTTCAACACTTTTCATTTGACATATGCAATAGGTTCCAGCTCCTAAATTACAAATCTAACATGTTTAGGGAGTAGTCATTTTGAGGTGATCATATAAATCTGCATTTTTTCCTAAGTGTCACTCTATTGTAACAAGCCTACTTTACATCTGAATATATTGCATCTTTTTAGGTTTCATGGGTCACTACTTTGGGAATATTTCACATGCATATCACTGACCTTATATCTCAGAACCCAAGATCATTCAATTCTATTTGATAGGTTTTTGGATTCCCCAAAGTTGGTCCTGCTAATTTATCCAATTTCTTTGTTTTGCCCAAGTTTTTGAATAGTGTACTTTGAGCTTTTCCAAGTTGTACTTAGTTGAATGTCCTACATAATTGAGTATTCCCCCATATTTCAAACATGAGAGTGTACCTACCTGAAGAGTTTTAGACTCGTACCAATCCAATTGTCCACTTTCGCAGCTTGATTCCAAAATCAAATTCTGCATATTCAATGAGTTTAAAGTCGGAAAAGTTGTAAGATGCTAACTTTGTGGACTTGTACCGATTGATCAGTTCACCTTCAGTACAAGTTAGTTGAGGATTCATGTTCCATGTGTGAAGGTGAATCAAGTCCCAGAGGTTCAAATTCTAAATTTTTATCTTGATGACTTTATGATTTCAGTTTCAGAGATAGTTCGTTCAAAATAGAATTGAAGTTTGCATAATGATCATTTTAAGAGAGTAATAACTTTCTATCTAAGAGTTTTTTTAAAGAACCAATTATGGAATCATTCTCATGGCATGTGATTTTACTACTTGATCCAATGGTGAAGTCTCAGAGCATACCTTGATAATCTTGCAATGACTGATCTAGATGAAGTTTATGTTGTTTCAGCATTTTGCACTTGCACAGTATTCTGAAATATCCAAGTTTGATCAGTTGCACCTTGTACCTGAGCTTGATTCCAGTGAAGCCCTTTTGCATGCATATTCAATGATGATGAATGAGTCATTTTTCCAAGCGACAGATCTTCAATAATTGATCTGATGACTTTTCAAGTTGCACTTCTGGCAGGGTTTGCATATGTTTGAAAATTGTTGATTGCAGAATATAATCAAATGGCTTACTTTGCATTTTATTATTTTTGGCCCAAAATTTTTCAAGCTAGTCCAACTAATGAAAATTATTTAGATGATGGAGAGGAATGTTTGTTCCAGTTCCCATAGTTGCAAAGAGTTATTCAGTCAGTTTTTAAGGCTGGATCCGGAGGCTACTTGCCAATAATGAAGCCAATTTGCGGAACTGTGAAAGTTTTTTTTAAATGCTCACTAGTGTATTATTCTGGGGACTGATTGCAAAATGGTTTATACCAGCATGGTGAGAGCAATTCTGGAGCCGGTGAACATTTTGGGAATATTTTAAAATCAGCATTTTAAATGTCTTTGTTTATTAAAAAGGCTTTAATCAATGCAAACAAAAACCATTGAAGGGAGAGGCCATGATATTTGGATTAATGTTTAAGGTTTTTAAAACCAAAGAAAATGCATTTGGGGTGCAGCATTTTGGTGGGGGAAAAGTTTGAATAAAAACTACAAACATTGAAATCAAACTCCACAGCTTGATGCGCACAGCTTCATGAGGGAAGGAGTTTAATGAATTTTTTTAAACAAACTAAATAGCAGACATAAGTATTGCATTGTTGTGCCCAGCAAAGGTGGGGATTTAAAAGGTTTTTATTTAAAAATGCAATTTTGAAACCACGGGAGAGTGGCGCCCAGTTTGGAGGGCAAAATGAGTTTTATTTGAAAGTAAAAACCAGTAATGCAGAGTGGTGCACCCAGTTTGAAGGGCTGATT
Organism: Thuja plicata; assembly: GCA_018584345.1. Lineage (NCBI taxonomy): Eukaryota > Viridiplantae > Streptophyta > Pinopsida > Cupressales > Cupressaceae > Thuja > Thuja plicata. The sequence continues at coordinate 2,548,105 of MU225485.1, forward strand.
TGAAGTTTTTTAAAGGAAATAAATGCAAAAAATGAAACCACAGCAAGGGGCTCCCAGCTATCTAGAGGAAAATGAAGGTATTTACCAGCAAGAAAATAATGCCATGGATGAGCAGCACTTGGAGGAAACCTTCAAAAACTTGAAAATGCAAGAGCACATCCAGTCACATTTTTGGTCATATTTCAAAAACTATGAACTGGGTTGGGCTGATTTTTGGATATGATTGAACCGACCATGCCTAAAATCTATAATAAAATTTTTAGACAAATCTGAGTTGAAACGCAAAAGTTATGGTTCTCTGAGTATTGGAACAAATAACAAAACTTCAAAATTTTGACAAAGCATTTATCCCACATTGACTGGGTTCTGGTTTTTTATAAATTTTATATACTCCAGCACTTACTTAATGTTGTAAGTAAGGATCCAAGAGGCTTATGGTGGGCCTCTTCACTGGATAGTTAAGTGCGCGATGGGCCCTGTTATTTTGGAGTAAAAATGCATAAGGCTTTAAAAACATTCAAAATCTTAGTCACACATTGCCCCCAAAATGGAAAACTGAGATGTTTATAAGGAAAGTTACAAACATAATTAAATGTGAAGAAGAGAAGGAGGCTCTCTTCATGTGCATATGCAGCAAACCTGGGCATTGGGATGCATGCTAGAGGATAGGTTGCAGTGCATTGGGAAGCATGTCCGAGCGACCAGGAAGAAATTTTGCAGAACAGCTGGTGCTAAGGTGGCGATGGTCACGTGGCAGCGGACACGTGGCGAGCAGTCGTGAAGTCAAGATATGGAGAAGAGATAACCACCAAGATCAAGAGACTTAGAGACTAACTGCCAGGCTAACCAGTCACCAAGTCGCGAGGTCCTAGCAGTTAATTGCCAAAAATCTAGAGACTTGGAGACAACACAGTCATGTAGTCGCTAGACATAAAATGCTAAGTCCCAAACATCCAGAGACTTAGTGACAAGGTGGTCGCCAGGTCTCTAGATCTAACCAGGGTTAGAAAAATTCATCAGAGATTTGGAGACTACATTGTGCAGGTTAACTACGGTTGAAGTACGGTTAAAGTGTGGTCAGGTGAGATCTAGAGACTTGGAGACTAACTTAGTCTCCAAATCTCCCAACAAACCCATGGTTAAGAAAAATATCATGAGACTTAGAGACTAAGTTAGTCTCCAAGTCTCCAGATAGACTCAAGGTCAAGGAAAAGTTTTAGAGATCTAGAGACTTCTTGGTCGCCAAGTCTCCAGATGAGCAAGGGTTAAAAGTGAGGTAAGACCATAATAAAGCAGTGAATCAGTGCATGCCAAGTGTCAAAATCTGGTGGCTTCTGGATTAAAAATGCAAAAAATAAATATTTCAAGGAAATTTAAATATTGTGCAAAGTTTTAAAGGTTCAAATGTATAGTCTGGTGCAATTTTTATTTTGCAAGTATTTGAAAAATGCATTCCGAAAAGATGTTTTCAACATAGGAGAGATCAGATTTTTGCAAAATAAGAATCAGATTTGGATAGAATGAAGATCAAATAATAAGATCAGATTTGCATAAGGAAGAGACAAAATGCATATATTTTATTATGAAAATTAAATTTTATAGGCTCTCCCAGAGGTTTTTGAACCAAGAATGAAATCATATTTTCTTACATTAATATCAGATTTGGAAAGCTTCTCAGTGGTAGAATGAAAGAGTTATAAAGAGGATAAGAATCAGATTTTGAAAAGATAATTGGAGTCAGACATTAATGAATATATTAGATATTTTGAAGACTTGAAATGCAAGTAAAATCAGATTTTGAAGTCACTGAGAAGGATCAGAGTTTTTGGAAAAGAAGGAATGAGTGTAAATCAGATTTGAGAGAGGGACAGGTGTGAATCAAATGTAGTTTTTAGGGTTTCCTCTTCTATTTATTCCCTTCTTTTCTTTGTTTTAGGTGTTCCTGTTGCTACTCTATTTTTGGGGGGCTCTGAGCCTATTCAGTCTCCTCTAAAATTTCAAAGCAGGTCCCAAGTTGTAGAAATTTTACTGCAAGGCAAATTCTAAATTTCGTTTATTCTATTGAGCTTCTTGTCTGGATGTATTGAAATAAAGCATATTAATGAAATACAGTGTAGTTCCTATTTTATATTGTTTTGTCTCTTTATATTTTGTTAATGCTCTTGTATGTTTTGTTTGTAAGGCATCTAAAACATATTGGTTATAAGGTAAATTGTCTAATTACTTGTGAGTTTCTTTCAAGGAAAGAACTAAGTTTCTCAAGTAATTTTAGAGAGAAAAACAATGTTGTAAGGATTTGATGCAATGATATAGAAGTGATAAGATAGTTTGTAAGACATTCAATCTGAGCTGCATATAGTTTGTAAGGCATTCTATGGTATTTCCTTGATTTGTTTCTGTGGATTTATATTTTCATTGACTATTTGCCCAAGGAATGGGCACTGGTCTAGGGTTTGATAAGCAATGATTTCTTCATCCAATAACATCAATCAAATATACTTCAGTTACTAAAAACACATAAGTTGAATTCAAGTGGATTGTGTCGTCCAGAGACAATTCAGTTTGTTGATTCCTTGAAGAGTGAATCACTAGGTTGCCCCTCCTTAAAAGGAAAAAGGATGAGAATCCTTATAATCCACTAAAATATTGAATTATCAGTAATCATTCAAAGGTAATACCTTCCTGATTCTGTGAAGCTCGAAAAAGAAGGAGGATCTTATCCAATCCTCATCAATTAGCCTTTCTCTTGCATAAAATAGGAGTTTGCATTCAAGTATACAAGTATACTGTCATATTAAGGTTATACTGCAAGAAAAAGAGCTAACAAATTGGCGACTCTACTAGGGCTATAGAGATCATAAATCATATTTAAGAGTTATCCTAGAGTCTGGTTGTAGACAAGCATTCATAAGTACCAGAGATAGAGTTTTTCCCATCCGAGTCACCCTAACAAATTGGTGACTCTGCTGGGGATTAATAAGATAGAAAGTTTAATACTTTGTAGATACATCCCAAAATCTAGTTGAAAAAGAGAGTCACAAATACCAGTCTCAAGTTTGCCCATCCGAATCGCACTAAAAAATTGGTGACTCTACTAGGGAAGTAAAAGGACAGTAAGTTTAAGATGCTCAATTCCTTGCTTTGCTAAATCATCCCAGAGTCTGGTTATAGAGTCATTGTTTTCAAAGAAATATTACTCAAATTTTTGACAAGAGTCAAGTTGTTATGTTTATCATTACAAAGTGTCTGAAAGTCCAAGTTCCTCAAAGACATATTCATACAAACTCACATGTGGTGAGTGGTGACTCTGAGTTCTCTGATTTGCACCAGTGTGCATATTTGAAGAAAGGCAACAAAGAAGGTGAACTTGCAGTGAAGAGGCAGCAGATATTTGGACTCTTGTGAGGAGGAATCATTAAAAGCTCTATATTGGAGATGCATGAAAGTTATTGATTTGAAGAAGGTCAGTGTTGGCAAGCATATCTCAGCTATTTAAATATTCTCCTCTATAAAGAGGTGGTGGCTCTACAAAATTTTGAAGGTGATTTGGAGGTGACTTCAAATCAAATAACTTCCAGCAGCTTCATTCATACTCCAGGTATTTTATTTTCATTGAATAAGTCTTTTGTTCCATGAAAATTGGTTATGCATATGTTTCCCTATTAAGTGGTCAGCACTGAGTTAAGAGGGAAAAGAGAGGCAGTTTGTAGTTATTCTGTTTGTCAAGATGTCACACCTATATTGGGTTAGGTTATGCAATGTTATAAATTTTGAAGGTATCCCTGGATACCCAAATCCTATTCCACCAGTAGTCAGAGATTGTTTGCCAAATTTTGCTGGTCTGGATGAGCAATCAGCTAAGGAACATATAAGAAAGTTTGATGATTTGATAGATGATCATGACATTACACATGATGATGTATTAATGAATTTCTTTTCTATATCTCTAGTTGAAGATGGTAGAGATTGGTTTAATCAATTACCTCATGGGTCAATAGGATATATGGCTGCATTAGAAGATTGTTTTGTTGAGCAGTATGGTAATAGGGAGGATAGTGATAATCATGATATGTCTAAATCTGAAAGCCCTTCACCAGAGCTTGAACTTGTTAGTGCAGAAACTAAAGTAATAAGACAAAATATTCAAGAAAGGGTGGTTAAAACATTACAAGAAAATATGAGCAGAAATGAGGGTGAGTCTCAATGTGATTTCTACATGAGGTTTACTAATAAGATAGAAGAGTATGATATCCCTTTCTTTCCTTGGGAGTTTGTTTGGGTAAATTTGTTTGTTAAACTTTGTTTTCTTGATTCTATAAATTTTCCAATCTCTCAGAGGGTGGACATTATTCGGAATACTATGCAATGGATAGAGCATATAGAAAATCTTTCTTTAAATGACATATCTGAAGTTGAATCTAGTGATATTGAATCTGAAAATGTTAAAGATGCTAAAAATGAATCTAGTTATGTTGATGAGGATGAATCTAGTGATATCCATTATAGTTATTATGGTTATAATGATGAGTCCATTTATGCTAAAGGTTTTGTTGATTCTGATACTAATAATGAACTTTGTGAGCAGCAAGATAGTGAAAATATTTTGTGTGGACAGCAAGATGATAACTATGATGCAGATGTAAGTGTTTGTAGTGATTTCTTTGCACAAGATGATATTCTTTGAGAGATCTCACTCCATGATTCAAATGAGGAAGAAATTTGCAGCATCAAGCAAGAAAATAGTGAGGGTAAACAAGATTGTCAATCCTTGCTCAGTAGTGATAAAATCTCAGATTTTTTAAATACTGATATTTAGAGGTATGTATCTAAAAATGACTCCCAAACGTCATACCCTATGGATATAAGTTTTGATATCAATGACATTGTTGAGGGTGTGAAAAATGACTATGAAGATGCTGACTGTGTGAGTGTTTCAGAGATAAGTATAAATGACGACAGCTGTCCACTCCATAGTGAACAAATTTTAGAATTATTGTCTTATGAATATCTCATATTTTTAGGGAAAGATAGATTTGAATCTCATCACTTCATACACATTGAGTTTGACAAGGAATATGCATCAGATAGTCAAAGTTTTGATACTTATATTTCTGGTTTTTCTTATACTCCTATGTCACTAGAGCACAATCAAGTTGAGTATGATATGTCAGATGATGAAAGCATCAGTCTTATTACAGATTTAAGGGATAAAGAGACTCTAGATATCATGTTGAGTACTCATTGGGATAGTTGTTTAGATTGTAAATCTTTTTTAGAGTCTGAATTTTCCAATGAACTATTAAAGGATAGTCCTTCTGTTGCTCAAGATTCACATGTTTATGATCAATGTGTTAATGTTTTCCCTCCCACCCACCAGAAAGTTTTAGATTTGAATGATGTTGAGAATTTGCAGGAAGGTATTTATGAAGATTCTGATATGAATATACAAGCTACTGTCCAAATGCAGGATGGTCATCCTTTTGAGAAAAATAATATGGTTCATGATGAGGGATTCCCATTGTTTGACAGTGAAGATGTTGAATCTTGCTTTTTTGATATTCCTGATTTATCTCCTCTTGCAAAAGGTTGAAATAAATTGCATAAGATCCTTGATGTCTATGATGATTTTAAATGTGATGTTTCTCTGATTGTTGTTCCCTATCCTTTGAAGGATGAGCCAAATCATATCCCAAGCAGTGAATGTTTTCAGTATTTGCATAAGGTTCAGCATGCTGATTTTTTCTTTAATGTGAAAACTATTGATGTGGATGGATTTAATAATGCTAACCCAAGCAACCTGGCAAATTTTAAGTGTTTTATTTTTTGGCTAGTGTATGCACCCTAAAATGGTTGCCTAGACTTTGGGCCCCATTTATTATTTTATCAGTTTATCCAATTTCTGAATCAATGCTTTGGAACATTTTCAATTCAAATCAATTTCTTTGATCAAATTATAATTAATTCAATTATTTCAATATTTCCTAAGGTTTGACCATTTTTATTTAATTAAAAGATTTAATCTCCCTTTTAATTAAATAAAATTCCTCTTATTTAATTAAAATATTTAACCTCCCTTTTAATTAAATAAAATTCCTCTTATTTAATTAAATTCAATTTTCCCCATTTAATTAAATAAAATTCTTCTAATTTATTTAATTGAAAGAAAACCTCTCTTTTAATTAAATAAATAAAAATCCCCACTTAAAGCACTTTATTTGATGAAAAAGGAAATAAATTAAATTAAATTAAATAAAAATCCCTTTTTCATCACATCTTCCTAAGTGGTGGGTTTTTGCCTCTTAATCTCAACCATTGATTATTTATTTTTGCCTCTTAATCTCAATCGTTCACTTTCCTATATAAGGAAATCTCTCCTTCTCATTTTCATATTAGAGTTTTTAGTATTGTTATGTTGCAGGTTTGGAGAGCAATTTTGGAGGAGCATTTGA